>CAUYLG010003701.1:0-12212 GCA_963573385.1 Cacajao melanocephalus
CCCTACAGTTTATTATGTGGGAAGTAGTATCGTTGTGGAAAAGCGCTTTGGAGACCTGGATTGTTGTGATGTTACCTGCCCCACCTTTCCTGACTAGATCTTGTAAAGCCTTGCTGTTCCGTGAACTGGCAGCATCCTCCATGCTCAGGAGCTTGTTAGAAAAATAGCATCTCAGGCGTTCTACCCCAGACCTACTGAATTAGAATCCACATGAAGACAAGATGCTAGATCACTCAGGTGCTTATTAAAGTTTTAAAGCTCCTATGGAAAGTTACTTTGAACCTTTAAGCATTAGTTTACTACCTCGGTTCCCAAACTGTGCACTGAGGCACCTGGCGGCACCCTGAGGAACTCACAGCGGTATTTTGAACTATGGTAAATGTTTAAGAGAACTATAGTAAATGTTTTGAACTATAGTAAATGTTTAACTATAGTAAATGTTAATGAGAAATGTTTAACTATCTCACTACTAGCGTGAGATAGTTCAGTTACAACTGAAATTCCTGCATTCCTTTTGATGATGTCAGAGGCATTCAAACCAGAGCAATTCTATTTTGAGTAACAGCTAGGATAATGAGCTGGGACTTACTGGGAGGCATTCTCAGAAAGTGAGGCCTTCCTAGCCTCTAGATGTTTATGGTGAAGGGAACAGATTAATAATGTTTACTAAACAGATCCAGACTTGGGAGTGTCCAGATATACCAATATCTGGACAATAAAGGCATTCCTAATTTTGCTTTAAAGATAATATTGATTCTTGCAAACTGTAGTAATTAAGAAAATCATTTATCACAGATCCTTGTAGCAGAGCACGTCTCCCCATACACACAAGTATTGTACCTAGGGTTGTCGTGGTCCTCCTTACTTTCAGGAATGCCCTAGGCTGTCTGTGGACTAGCTGTACTCTCATCGCTTGACTTTCTTAATGAACTTGCTTTTACTTTGCATTGCAGACCCGCCCTGAATTCTTTCTTCTGCAAGATCCAAGAACCCTTTCAGGGTCTGGATCGCCCCATGTCCTGTAACAGTGTCATATCTATGAGAAGCTAAGATTTTAATTGTAATAAAATATTAGTACTGTGTGAAAATCAATGTGGAACAGCAAACAAGGTGCCAGTGTCCTATCTGATTGCCAAATCTGAGAAGCTATGCAGGGACCAGTAGGGGCCAAGTTGTTAGGATATCAATACCTATTAAATAGTTTGAATCTGGCTACATAATAAATAGAACGGTTAGGTTTTCCTTTTCGCCTGGGAATGCTGACACACTAAGAGCACCTTGAACTAAGAAAGTCTAGGAGCCTTTGGTTTAACATTTAGCTAATTACTTCCCTCTCACTTGATTTTTGAATGGATTAAATGAGATGAGGTATGGTCAGTTCCTGTCATTGAATATTAGTTCACTTCATATAGCCCTTATCTACTTTTTCTGTTGCACTTCATCTGCATTCTTTAAAGACGTGAACAGAACCATCATAGCAAGGTCAAGGAGCCCTGCAA
Source organism: Cacajao melanocephalus (assembly GCA_963573385.1). NCBI lineage: Eukaryota > Metazoa > Chordata > Mammalia > Primates > Pitheciidae > Cacajao > Cacajao melanocephalus. Next base: position 1,500 of record CAUYLG010003701.1, read on the forward strand.
GATAGGATCGCAGCCCCATAATCACTTTCCTTACCTGTGCATTGCCGCCTGCTGTTTATAAACCAAGTCACATGCACAAGCTATTTGAATTTTCACAACCCCATGAGGAAAGCCAAGAAAGGTGGTATTAAATTCATTTTATTTATTTATTTATTTATTTATTTATTTATTTTTGAGACAGAGTCTCACTCTGTCACCTAGGCTAGAGTATAATAGCACAATCTCGGTTCACTGCAACCTCTACCTCCCGGGTCAAGAGATTCTCCTGCCTCAGCTTCCTGAGTACCTGGGAACCCTGTTGGCCAGGCTGATCTCCAGCTCCTGAGCTTGTGATCCTCCGGCCTCAGCCTCCCAAAGTGCTGGGATTACAGGTGTGAGCTACCGCACCTGGTCATTAAATTCATTTTAAATACAAAACCTCCAAACACGGAATTTCACAGAGGTTGCATAATTGCACAGGGTCACAGAGCAGAGTCTTTTGCTACTCCAAAACTAATTCCTCTTATTTCCTTTACTGTCTGGGGATAAAGCAAGATATTTGAGAACTGGGTGGGGCAGAAAATTTTAATCTAAACTGTACAGAGGGTTGGAGGGTAGCTTCCTGCTGGAGCCAAGGGCCTCACTCTTCAGAAACTGAGGTCAGCTGGCCTGAGGGTCACATTTGTGATGCCATGATATAATGGGAGCCCAGGTGACTCCCCCAGCTTGGCATGAAATTGCACAGGTCCTACCTAGGGCAGTGGTGGAAGTCAGCCCTGCCTGCTGGAATGATTCCACTTGGTACGGAGCAGCTGCTACAGCAAAACAGTCCCACAGATGACTTCTGTCTCCTGCATAAATTGAAAATAGTCACGAGGTCAGGAGATCGAGACCATCCTGCCCAATATGATGAAACCCTGCCTCCACTAAAAAATATATATATATGTGTGTATATATATATATATACATACACAAAAATTAACCGGGTATGGTGGCACACGCCTGTAGTCCCAGCTACTCGGCAGGCTGAGGCAAGAGGATCGCTTGAACCTGGGAGGCAGAAGTTGCCGTGAGCTGAGATTGCGCCACTGCACTCCAGCCTGGTGACAGACTGAGACTCCATCTCAAAAAAAAGAAAAAAGAATAGTACAGTCTTTAAAATGGAAAAGAGCTTCTGATGCTGTGTAATATCCCACTCCCCGATCAACCTGGTTTGCCACCCACCTTGAGACACTACAAAATAGGCTCCCTGTCCCCTTACTGCCTGTATGGTATATGCTGGAGTTGGGAAGAAAGAAGTGGATTTCAGATTGTGCAGGTAGCGTGCATAGAAGGAAGTTTTCAGAAAATCCAGCCCCTTGCCTCTCTCTGGAGGACAAATAGAGGTGAAGGAAGTCACTTGCTTGCAGGGGTTGGGTTTCTGTTCCAAGGTGGTGCTGTCTCACTGGCAGCCAGATAACTACGCTGTGAGGGTCGAGGGAAGGGAACTTTATATTCTGCTTCATTTATTTTCATTTCAGGTGATTTAGTGAACCTTAAACACACACATTCGCAATGGCAGTTTTGGAGGGACTGAGGAGATCAGGAGACTGGTAATGAACTCTGGTCCCTGTGACAGGGATGCTTAAGGCCAGGAAGGACTGAGACAATTCATGAAAGGCAACTGTGGCCTCTGTAGAGGGATTTAGAGAGGAGGAAAGCTACATCAGAGCTAAACACGCCATTACCTCTGGATCCCTCATTTGGTTCTTGTCCAGATCAGGGGCGACCTGAAATGATGACCATCTGTCCACTGTTTCTTTGCTTCCAGCCAGGGCCAAGCAGGCCTGGCATACACCAGCACTACTGCCCAGCCTCTCTCGGTCTACTGGGTGCAGTGTCCTGCTTTGGTCCTTTTCCTACTTCTCAGATTTCATCATTACTTAAAGAGGCAGTATACAGGATCACTGTTTTGTTTTGTTTTTTTTTAAAAAGAAACACAAATCTAATATTTACTGAGAACTCTCTAGTAGGGATGGCTTGCATTGTGCGATGTGCTTTTAGATATAGTATCTCACACAATGCTCCCAAATGCCCCTATATTAGTCTGCTAGGATTGCCAAATGTAGCAACCTGGGTGAATTAAACACTGGAAATTTGTTGTCCCCCAGTTCTGGCAACTGGAAGTTTGAAATCAAGGTGAGGGCAGAGCTGTACCCCCTCTGAAAACACTAGGAAATAATTGGTTCCAGATCTCTCTCCTAGTTTCTGGTAGTCCCCTGGCTTCTTGAAGCACAGCTTTGGCATTTTTTGTATGTACATGTCTGTCTCCACATTTCCCTTTATTATGAAGACACTAGTCATATTGGATGGGACCCACCCTGGAATGGGACCATACTGGAATGAGGTCATTCCAGTATGACCTTATTTTAACTAACTAAAACATCATCTGCAATAACCCTATCTACAAAAAAAGGTCATATTTTAAGGTACTAAGAATTAGGACTTCACTATGTGAATTTTGTTCGACCAAATAACAACTCCTCCAACTAACAAATAAAGAAATTGAAGCATTGGGAAGTCAAATAACCTGCACAGAGTCAAAAAGCTAGTGATATGGTTTGTCTGTCTCCCCATCCAAATCTCATTTTGAATTGTAGTTCCCATAATCCTTCACGTCATGAGAGGGACCCAGTGGGAAGTAATTGAATCATGGGAGTGGTTCTCCCCATGCTGTTCTTGTAATAGTGAGTGAGTTTTCACAAGCTCTGATGGGTTTATAGGGGGCTTTTCCCTCCTTCACTCTGCACTACTTCTTCCTGCTGCCAAGCGAAGGATATGTTTGTGTCCCCTTTCGCCATGATTGTAAGTTTCCTGAGGCCTCCCTAGCCCTGCAGAACTATGAGTCTATTAAACCTCTTTCCTTTATAAATTACCTAGTCTTGAGTATGTCCTTGTAGCAATATGAGAGCAGACTAATACAGTAAATTGGTACCACAGAGAGTAGGTGCTCCTATAAGGATACCCCAAAATGTGGAAGCAACTTTGGAACTGGGTAACAGGAAGAGGTTGAAACAGTTTGGTGGGATTAGATGAAGACAGGAAAATGTGGGATAGTTTGCAACTTCAGCTGTGGCTAAAAGGGGCCAGAGTACAGCTCAGGCTGTGGGTTCAGAGGGTACAATCCCCAAGCCTTGGCAATTTCCATGTGATGTTGAGCCTGCAGGTACACAGAAGTCAAGAACTAAGGTTTGGGAACCTCTGTCTAGATTTCAGAAAATGTATGGAAATTGCAGGATGTCCAGAAAGAGATTTGCTGCAGTGGTGGAGCCCTCATGGAGAACCTCTGCTGGGGTAGTGAGGAAGGGAAATATGGGATCAGAGCCTCCACATAGAGTCCCTACTAGGGCACTGCCTAATGGAGCTGTGAAAAGAGGGATGCTGTCCTCCAGACCCCAGCATGGTAGATCCACCAACAGCTTGCACCATGCACCTGAAAAATCCATACTCAATGCCAGTCCATGAAAACAGCCAGGAGGGAGGCAATACCCTGCAAAGGCACACAGGTGGGGCTTCCCAAGGCCATGAGAACCTACCTCTTGCATTATTGTGACCTAGATGTGAGACATGGAGTCAAAGGAGATCATTTTGGGACTTTAAAATTTAATGACAGCCCTATTGGATTTCAGACTGGCACGGTGTTTGCAGCCCCTTTGTTTTGGCCAATTTCTCTCATTTGGAATGGATATATTTACCCAGTGCCTGTACCCCTATTGTATCTAGGAAGTAACTAACTTGCTTTTGATTTTACAGGCTCATAGGCAGAAGAGACTTGCCTTGTCTCAGATGAGAGTTTGGACTTGAAATTTTGGGTTAATGCTGGAAAGAACTAAGATTTTGGGTTGGAAAGGTATGACTGTGTTTTGAAATGTGAGGACATGAGATTTGGGAGGGGCCAGGGGTGGAATGATATGGTTTGGCTTTGTTCCCATCCAAATCTCATCTTGAATTGGACCTGGTAAAAGAGGTAATCGAATCATCAGGGTGGTTTCCCCCATGCTCTTCTTGTGATAGTGAGTTCTCATGAGATCTGATGGTTTTATAAGGACCATCCCTTATAAGGGTTTTCCCCCTTTGTTCAGCACATCTCCTTTGTGCCACATGTGAAGGATGTGTTTGCTTCCCCATCCACCATGATTTTGAGTTTTCTGAGGCCCTCCCAGCCCTGCAGAACCATGAGTCAATTAAACCTCTTTCTTTTATAAGTTACTTAGTCTTGGGTATGTCTTTATAGCAGCATGAGAATAGACTAATACAGCTAGTCAGTGACGAGGCTCGGATTTGAACTCAGGGCTGTATGATTCCAGAGGCCTGTTACTGGTTTTCAAACTTTGGAACCCAAGGTCACCTGCAGGGCTTATTAAACACAGATTGCTGCACCCCACTCCCAGAGTTTCTGGTGTAGCAGGTCTGGGTGGGACCGGATTATCTGCATTTCTAGCAAGTTCCATGTGCTGCTGCTGGTACAACACCAGATGTCAAAAGCAGCTTTCCTAGCAGCTCTTGGACTTTCGTGGTCATAAAAATCACCTGGGAACTTCAGATTGTTCATTTGAGCAGATTTCCTGGCCCAGTCCAGAAGATTTAGATTTGGTAAATCTGAAACAGAGCCCAGGAATCTGCATTGTAAACCAGCAACCCAGTGATTCTCAGGGGATCAGCGGCCATACTTTGAGAAAGAATGTAGTTCCTGCTTCCCTGAAGACCCACGAGGTCCTCAGCTTTGACTGCACATTGGAAGCATCCGGGAAAATTTCAGAAATTTGAAGCTGAACTGATGTCTGGGATTCAACCTGAAAGATTCTACTTTCAGGTAGTGTGGGAAGGAGGTGACCTGAACCACTGGGTTTAAAGAAAATCTCATCAGGGTGACTCTAACGTGCACCCAAATTTGAGAACCACTAGCACCGCTCAAAGTAATCTACTAGAGGCTGGTGACCATGTGCAAAATTGTGCAGCATTTTTTCTCCAAGAGTTCTAGTTCTTCCCCAGCACTCAATCAGAAAGTGACCCCCACATGACTAAGACCTTTTCCAGCCCAAAAGCCTGTATATTTTCCCAGACAACTCACCAAAGTGAGCACACAGTCATTCATTCACTTACTCATGTATTCATTGACAAGTGGCCATGTGGAGGCCGGATGAGCTGTGAGGGCACTGGAGCCAGGTTACCTGAAGCTGGCCCCAGCTTTGGCACTTGCTGGGAATGTGACACCATGCAGGTTGTTTATGGGGCACCTGGCTTTCCTTATTGGAAAACCTTACCTCTTAGGCTTGTTGTAAGGAATAAGTGAGTCACTGCCGGTGTCAATCTTATGACATAGTAAGCTCCAAATTAGTGTGTTTTATAATCAATCATGGAACAAATCTCTATCCAGCAGCTACCATGCGTCAGACACAGGGTATAACGGAATAAAACACAAAGTCCCTTATCTCATTGAGCTAACAATCAAGGAGCAGAAAGTGAAAATATAGCATGTGAGGGTAATGAGTCACTGAGTTTCTCTCTCAGAACCCCTCAAAGACCCAGGGGCACGCTACGTGAGGACAGCTGGACATCCAGCCCTGTGCTGCATCGCAGATGAGTGGTGTCAGTGAGGGACGTGTGGAGGGCCAGGACGCCCATTCACCAGCTCCTTGCTTTTCCATCACCAGCATTCATGCTGTCAGGTTAAATCTCCCTTGATCTCTCTCTGTTCCTCTTCCCCTTCGCTCCTTCCTTCTCTGCCTCCCGCAGCTGCTCCTGGGAATATGTCCCACTCTCGCTAGTGTTTCCGTTTGGGGTGGGGTGGTGTGCACCGGGGCAGGTGTAGAAGTACACAGCATGGGGCGGCAGCGGGAGCTCCGGCTGCAGGGCCCGTCTGGCAGGGAGAATAGAGCGGAAGCATCTTTTTAACTCTGAGGGCATCTCCCAGCCGGCACTGGAGGGCGCTGACCCCTTGATCTCCTAAGAGACACCCAGTCCCTCTGCGAGATCTGGAGGGACATTACCGCAGCGTCCCCTTGGACTGCGCCCACGGTGGGGGGTGGGGGCGCCTCGCCTCGCTCCTCGGCCCCAGGCTGCTCCGCAAACCCTACCCCTGCCGCGCCAGGAGCTCCCACGCCGGGTCGCAGTGCAGTGCGGTTCCGCGGGGCCTCGGCAGGTGTCGCTGTGGTCGGGGGAGCGAGCTCCGGGAGGTGCTGCCGACCCGGTGTTGGGGGACGGACGGGAGTGCTGGGAAGCACGAAACCGAGCTTTAAGCAACCGCAATGCCCAGACGGACAGAGACTGTTCCCGTCGCGGTGGAGTCCGTGTGGGTCCGTGTGGCGAAGCAGGGAGAGACCTGGAGGGACAGACCTGGATCTGACTTCCCAGTCTGGTCCGGTGGGAGTCTGGGTGCCGCTGCTCCCTCGACCTACTTGGAACCAGCGGGTGGATGATTCTGGAATCCCGGGGAGGAGGCACTTTAAATGCAGATCCCGGGTCCCTACCCTAGAGTTTCTGATTGAGAACCGGTAGGTGGAGGCCCAGTAATTTGCTGCTTTGCGCCTCTGCTGTCACAATGGGTGCAGTTCCTGCTTCGAAAAACACGAAGAGAATCAATCAGATTAAATCAATTTGCTGAAGGTTTTCCCAAACATCTGTGTGCTATTTCAAAATGTTTCACTGGGTGATTAGGACACTACATTCGGAATTTTACCTCCAAAGGGCAGAAAGTGGCCATTTCCACTCTTAATCGTCTGGCTCACCCACCCCAATCCCCCATCTTGGCAGGGCCTGCTGTCCACTCATTCAAGTGTACCCTCCAATGTCATTTCCCGATAATCTCTGACCTCACTACCCAAGAAAAGCGCTCTCTCTCCACCAATTACCCCCACCTTACTTTGCTATTATTATTATTGTTATGCATAACACTTATCAACATCTAAAAATTTTGTCACCCATTGTTCCTTTAAGTTTCTTCCCTCTAATAAAGACTTTATGGTCACATTTAGGTTTTCTAAAAAATGGAAATCACTTCTCATAACCAAACAGTGTCAGTGTGGCAATTGAAAGGCAAGTCTTAACAATCAAAATTTCAGTGTTGACTTTAAATTGAGGCACGTCTTCCTCGCCTTAATCTTGAGTCTTGGGGGTGGGGTTTAGACAGGCAAGGGGTCCCAGCAGCTTCTCCTCCCCTTTTGTCCTTGGCCCTGTCCTCCTCCTTTTCCTTCTTGCTTTCCCAGGTTTCTGATTTTTCCAGAAGGCAGCCCAGGGTGGGAGCACTGGTGACAAAGCTGGAAAGTTCTGCCGCTTCAGTGGTGACCCCACACGAGCACTTGCTGGACGTGGTTACCTACAAGAACTCCCATGACAAAAAAATTATCATGTTGGTGCAAAAGTAATTGCTGTTTTGGTCCTTAAAATTCCTGGCCAGATCACAATTACTTTTGCATCAACATAATACTATAGATCTGCCACATCCAGCAAGTAACAGTGTTGGGTCACGGGGAATATGTGGCTCTCCCTGTGGAGTCCTTTCACAGGGAGTGTGCACTCTCAGAGGGAAAGGGTTGGGGAACTATGAGTCCCTCCTTACCTCCCTCAGTCCCTAGAAATGTAGCCATCCTCCAGCCAAGACCGCTTCAGTTACCCCTGGCTGTCTTCCCAGGCAGGACCCAAAGTAACCCCACAAAAATTCTTCCTCTCCTGTGTGCCCTCCCCATTCTGGTTCACAGAAAATATTCATGCAATCTTGTCCAGGCTGGGTTTGCAGGCCAGCCCCAAGGTAGCAGCAAATGGCCCAGCCCCTGAGTCACCTGCCCCTTGGATTTATCACTGTGGGCCAGTGTGTTGTGTCCCCTCAAGCACAGGACATCCAGAGAAAGCCCTTAGAGTAGTCTTACTGAAGCCTCTTTAAGTGTCAGGGCTTTCCCTGGTGGGAGGTAGAGGGGGTAAGAGCCGCAGCACAGTTGCAGCTTCCTCTGAAGAAACTGCTGTAACTGAGCTAGTAAGGAACGTGCCATGCTTTGAGTTTTAAATTAAGAGTTTTTTAGTGATTTGCCAGCTGCTGAGAGACCGCTAATGCCTAAGATTTTTTTGGCCCCAAGTAAGGGGCCTGATTATCTTTTATACCTTGATTTAGGTAGTGGAGGGGAGTAGTACCTAGCTGAAGTGGAATTTTACAGAAGCAGAAAAGCAGGTTAGAGGAAGGGACTGGACTGCGGGCACAGGCGGTTTTTATACAATTACCAAGAAGGAGGGCGATTAGGCTCCTTTTACACAATGATTAAAGGGAAACTTTTTAGTATGCCAAGCAAAATGCAGTTACAATGGTTACAAGTGTTAAAAACAGTATGCTTTAATGCTTTTAAATGCAGCGTAACCCAGTTATGCACCCAAAGGGGCTGTGGTAAGGAGGGGAAAGCCAGGTTAAAGTTTACAGCTAAAATAAAGTTATGCTAGCCCAGGGTAGATTATGACAAAATCTGCCTACTCTCAACCTCAGAACCATTTTATCCTCTGGATACATGTTAGGCAGAGCCAGGGCTCAGCTCAGGTGAGTAAGGCACCAAAAACCTCAGTCATAAAGATAAATTATGTTTTAATATATTGTTTTTAAAAAAATCCATTAATGCAAATGCAAAAAATGCATTAATGCAAAAAAAATTATAAACAAAATATCAAAATGTTAAATAAAGATTGTATCAGTACTTTTAGGGTTTTAGAGGCACACAGCAAGTTGGCTTTCTTTCCCCTCCTTTATCTACGACTCTTTCCCACTTGGGATGTATTTTCTACTGTCTTGGAGCTTTGGCCAAAACCTCCATATAAAGGCCAGGAGGGCAGGGACTTTGCTCTGAACAATGCTAAATCTTCAGTGTTGGCATTTGGCAAATATCTACGAATGAATATATGAGTTGTGGTTTTTGATTCTTGGATGTTATTTTAGCAGAGAATTTACAGTGGAAACTAGCTGTGGGGAGAAAAAAGCTTGGCAGTGCTCCATTTTCCTTCTACATGTTGATTTTAACATTTTCTAGGTTTGGGAGTAATGTGAAGGCTTGTTATATAGGTCAACTCATGTCACAGGGTTTGTTGTACAGGTTATCTCATCACCCTTTTATTAAGCCATAGTTATTAATAACTGTTAAGCCCATAGTGATTTTTTTCTGCTCCTTTTCCTCTTCTCACCCTCTACCCTCAAGGAGACCCCAGTGTCCGTTGTTCCCTTAAGTTCAGGAGTTCTCATCCTTCAGCTCCCACTAGTAAGTGAGAACATGCGGTATTTGGTTTTCTGTTCCTGCATTAGTTTGCTAAGGATGATAGCCACCAGCTCCATCCATGTTCCTGCAAAAAACATGATCTTGTTCTTTTTTATGGCTGCCTAGTATCCCATGGCATATACGTACCACATTTTCCTTATCTTATCTGTCATTGTTGGGCGATTAGTTAGAGTCCATGTGTTTGCTATAGTGAACACTGGTGCAATGGAACAGTGTGTGTGGGTCTTTATGTAGAATGATTTGTATTTCTCTAGATATATACCCAGTAATGGGATTTGTGGGTCGAATGGTAGTTCTGCTTTTAGCTCTTTGATGAATCACCATATTGCTTTCCCCAGTGGTTTAACTAATTTACACTCCCCCCAACAGTGTCTAAGTGTTGCCCTTTCACTGGAACCTCACCAACATCTGTTATTTTTTTGACTTTTTAATAATAGCCATCTGACTGGCGTGAGATGCTATCTCATTGCGGTTTTGGTTTGCATTTCTCTAATGCTCAGTAATATTGAGCTTTTCTTATATGCTTTTCGGCTGCATGTGTGTCTTTTGGAAAGTTCTGTTCATGTATGATATGTATGTAAAATATAACTGGGTGCTGTGGCTTGCACCTATAATCTCAGCTATTCCAGAGGCTGAGGCAGGAGGATCACTTGAGGCCAGACTTTTGAGACCAGCCTGGGCAATGTAGCAAGACGCTAACTCTAAAAATAAATTATCTGGGTACAGTGGCATGCACCTCTGGTCCCAGCTACTGGGGAGGCTGAGGCAGGAGGATGTTGTTTTCTAAATGTGTTTTTGTTGTAGGTGGCGTTTGCTTTTCTTTTTTATTTTATAGAATTAAGCAGCTGTAGAAGGGTCACCATCATATGCTAGACACTGCCTGTTATTGAGGTTTTCTTCCTGGCTACTTATTTTACCATTTATCATTATCATTCTTTCTTTGTCAAATTCATTGACCCAGTTGGTAGGAGAAATGAGAGTTCTTTTTTGTTGTGTGGTGGGGAGAAAGGTACACCAGCCGCGGCTTTGGAGTTCATTTTTATTCAACATGACTTCTCTAATGGGTTCTGATGTGAGTCTTCAGTGTCTTAACACTAGGAAACCAGTGAAAACACTTCACAGTGTTCAGTAGAAGTAGAATAGTATAGTAGAATTTTTATAGTAGAATTAAAAATATTTGGCAACCAAATCTCTATTTGTGTGCATCAGTACAATAAGGTAAGTATAAAGTCACATAATGCAATAACATTTTTCTTTTTAACAAGTAAAAACTTTCGGCCGGGCGCAGTGGCTTATACCTGTAATCCCAGCACCTTTGGGAAGCTGAGGCAGGTGGATCACAAGGTCAGGAGTTCTCAACCAAACTGGTCAACATAGTGAAACCCCATCTCTACTAAAAAGACAAAAAATTAGCCAGGTGTGGTGGTGTGCACCTGTAATCCTGGCTAGT
>CAUYLG010003705.1:0-47039 GCA_963573385.1 Cacajao melanocephalus
CTAGCTTTTGAATTTGTTTGCTCTTGCTTCTCTAGTTCTTTTAATTGTGATGTTAGGGTATCAATTTTAGATCTTCCCAGCTTTCTCCAGTGGGCATTTAGTGCTGTAAATTTCCCTCTAAACACTGCGTTAGCTGTGTCCCAGAGATTCTGGTATGTTGTGTCTTTGTTCTCACTGGTTTCAAAGAACTAATTCATTTCGACCTTAATTTTTTAATTTACCCAGTAGTCATTAAGGAGCAAGTCGTTCAGTTTCCTTGTAGTTGTGTGGTTTTGAGACAGTTTCTTAATCTTGAATTCTAATTCGATTGCACTGTGGTCTGAGAGACTGTTTGTTATGATTTACATTCTTTTGTATTTGCTGAAGAGTGTTTTACTTCCAATTATGCGGTCAATTTTAGAATAAGTGTGATGTGGTGCTGAGAAGAATGTGTATTTTGTTGATTTGGGGTGAAGAATTCTGTAGCTGTCTATTAGGTCCACTTGGACCAGAACTGAGTTCAAGTCCTGAATATCTTTGTTAATTTTCTGTCTGATTGATCTGTCTGATATTGACAGTGGGTTGTTAAAGCCTCCCACTATTATTGTGTAGGAGCCTAAGTCTCTTTCTAGGTCTCTAAGAACTAGCTTTATGAATCTGGGGGCTCCTGTATTGGGTGCATATACATTTAGGATAGTTAGCTCTTCTTGTTGCATGGATCCCTTTACCATTATGTAATGCCCTTCTTTGTCTTTTTTTGAACTTTATTGGTTTAAAATCTGTTTTATCAGAGACTAGGATTGCAACCCCTGCTTTTTTTTTTCTTTCCATTTGCTTGGTAAATATTCCTCCATCCCTTTATTTTGAGACTATGTGTGTCTTTGCACGTGAGATGGGTCTCCTGAATACAGCACACTTTATCCGATATGCCAGTTTGTGTCTTTTAATTGGGACTTTTACTAACATTTAAGGTTAGTATTGTTATGTGTAAATTTGATCCTGTCATTATGATGCTAGCTGGTTATTTTGCCCATTAGTTGATGCAGTTTCTTCATAGTGCTGATGGTCTTTACAATTCAGTATGTTTTGCAGTGGCTGGTACCGGGTTTTTCCTTTCCATATTTAGTGCTTCCTTCAGGAGTTCTTGTAAGGCAGGTCTGGTGGTAACAAAATCTCTCAGCATTTGCTTGTTTGTAAAGGATTTTATTTCTCCTTTGCTTATGAAGCTTAGTTTGGCTGGATATAAAATTCTGGGTTGAAAATTCTTTTCTGTAAGAATGTTGAATATTGGCCCCCACTCTCTTCTGATTTGTAGGGTTTCTGCAGAGATCTGGTGATAGTCTGATGAGTTTCCATTTGTGGGTAACCCGACCTTTCTCTCTGGCTGCCCTTAATATTTTTTCCTTCATTTCAACCTTGGTGAATCAGACCATTATGTGTCTTGGGGTTGCTCTTCTTGAGGAGTATCTTTGTGGTGTTCTCTGTATTTCCTGAATTTGGATGTTGGTCTGTCTTGCTAAGTTGAAGAAGTTCTCATGGATAATATCCTGAAGTTTATTTTCCAACTTGGTTCCATTCTCTGTGTCACTTTCAGGTACACCAATCAAACATAGGTTTGGTCTTCTCACAGAGTCCCATATTTCTTGGAGGATTTCGTCATTCCTTTTCATTCTTTTTTTTCTAGTCCTATCTTCATACTTTATTTCATTACGTTGATCCACAAGCTCTGATATTCTTTTTCCACTTGATTGATTTGGCTATTGATATTTGTGCATGTTTCATGAAGTTCTCATGCTATGCTTTTCAGCTCCATCAAGTCATTTATGTTCTTCTCCCAACTGGTTATTCTAGTTAGCAATTCCTCTAACTTTTTTTCGAGGTTCTTAGCTTCCTTGCATTGGGTTAAAACATGCTCCTTTAGTTTGAAGGAGTTTGTTATTACCCATCTTCTGAAGCCTACTTCTGTCAATTCATCAAACTCATTCTCCAACTAGTTTTGTTCTCTTGCTGCCAAAGAGTTGTGATCCTTTGGAAGAGAAAAGGCATTCTGGTTTTTGGCATTTTCAGCCTTTTTGTGCTGGCTTTTCCTCATCTTTGTGGATTTATCTACCTTTGGTCTTTGTTGTTGGTTACCTTCAGATGGGGTTTCTGTGTGGACATTCTTTTTGTTGATGTTGATGCTATTCCTTTCTGTTTGTTAGTTTTCCTTCTAACAGGTCGCTTGCTGCAGGTCTGCTGGAGTTTGCTGTAGGCCCACCCCAGGCCCTGTTTGCCTGGGTATCACTAGCAGAGGCTGCAGAACAGCAATGATTGCTGCCTGTTCCTTCCTCTGGAAGCTTCATCCCAGAGGGACACCTGCCAGATGCCAGCCAGAGCTCTCCTGTATGAGGTGTCTGTCAACCCTTGCTAGGAGGTGTCTCCCAGTCAGGAGGCACAGAGGTCAGGGACCCATTTGAGGAGGCAGTCCGTCCCTTAGCAGAACTCAAGTGCTGTGCTGGGAGATCCTCTGCTCTCTTCAGAGCCAGCAGGCAGGAACTATTAAGTCACTGAAGCTGTGGCCACAGTCACCACTTCCCCCAGGTGCTCTGTCACAGAAAGATGGGCTATAAGCTCCTGACTGGGGCTGCTGCCTTTCTTTCAGAGATGCCCTGCCCAGAGAGGAGGAATCTAGAGAGGCAGTCTGGCTACAGCGGTTTTGCTGGGCTGCAATGGGCTCTGCCCAGTTCGAAATTCCTGGCAGCTTTGTTTACACTGTGAGGGGCAAACCACCTACTCAAGCCTCAGTAATGGTGGAAGCCCCTCCCCCCACCAACCTCGAGCATCCCAGGTCAACTTCAGACTGCTGTGCTGGCTGGAAGTACTTCAAGCCAGTGGATTTTAGCTTGCTGGGCTTCATGGGGGTGGGATTTGCAGAGCTAGACCACTTGGCTCCCTGGTTTCAACCCCCTTTTCAGGGTAGTGAACAGTTCTGTCTTTCTGGTATTCTAGTTGCCACTGGATTATGAGAAAAACTCCTGTAGCTAGCTTAGTGTCTGCCCAAATGGCCACCCAGTTTTTGTGCTTGCTCACAATCCAGGGCCCTGGCGGCGTAGGCACCTGAGGGAATATCCTGGTCTGTGGGTTGCAATGACCATGGGAAAAGTGTAGTATCCGGGCTTGAGTGTGCTGTTCCTCAGGGCACAGTCCCTCATAGCTTCCCTTGGCTACAGGAGGGAATTCCCCAACCCCTTGTGCTTCCCAGGTGAGGTGATGCCCCACTCTGCTTCAGCTCACCCTCCATGGGCTGCACTCACTGTCTAACCAGTCCTGATGAAATGAGCTGGGTACCTCAGTTGAAAATGCAGAAATCACTCACCTTCTGTGTTGATCTGGCTTGAAGCTACAGACTGGAGCTGTTCCTATTCAGCCATCTTGCCAGCCACCCCCAACCACTGTAGTTTTGATTTGCATTTTCCAAACGATTAGTGATGCTCAGCATCTTTTCATTTGCTTATTGGCCATTTTTTTGTCTTCTTTGGATAAATGACTATTCAAGTCATTTACCTATTTTTGAATTCACGTCATTGTTGAGTTTTAGAAGTTTTCTATACATTCTGTTATCAATTCCTTATCAGATAGACATTTTGAAAGTATTTTCATCAGTATTAGCTATATGATCTGAAAATAATCTCCTCTGATTCTCTATACCCTATTGATATATTTTGATATATGCATTTTAAAAATTTTTCTTTGTTTCTTTCATTATCTGTGCCCTTAGTATCATATTCAAGATATCATTGCCAGATCTAGTGTTGTAAAGCTTTTGCCACGTTTTCTTCTAAGAATTTTACAGTTTTAAGTCTTATGTTTAGGCATTTGATCTATTTTGAGTTTATTTTTGTATACATTGTTAGGTAAGAGTTCAACATCATTTCCGGATATGAATATCCAGGTTTCTCAGCATGGTTTGTTGAGAAAACTGTCCTTCCCTCAATGAATTGTCTAAGCATCCTTGTCAAAACTCATTTGACCATAAGTGAAAGATTTATTTCTGGGATATCTACTCTGTTTCATTGGTCTATATGTCTATCTTTACGCCAGTGCCACTCTGTTTTGATTACTATAGCTTTGAAGTAAGTCTTGAAATCGAAATCAGGAAGCGTCAGTCCTCCAGTTTTGTTCTTCTTTTTAAAGATTATTTTGGCTATTTGGGTTTGCTAAAGATTCCATATAAATTAAATTTTTTTTAATTTCTGCAAAAAATCATGGAGATTAGATAGAGACTGCACCAAATCTGTAGAACACTTTGAATAGTATGAGCATTTTAACAATACTGTCTTCCAATTCATAAACATGGATGTTTCACCATTTATGTCTTCTTTGATTTATTTCAGCAATGCTTTGTAGCTTTCATTGTACACGTCTTTAACTTCTTTGGTTAATTTCTAGATATTTTATGATTTTTGGTGCTATTGTAAATGACATTTTTTCCTAATTTCCCTTTCAAGTCATTCATTGTTAGTATGTAGAAATGCTATTAGTTTTGTGTATTGACTTTGTATGCTGTTACTTTGCTGAATTAATTTATCAGTTCTAACAGTTTTCCAGAATTTTTAAGGTTTCTTTAAATATAATATTACATCATCTGTGAACAGAGATAACATTTCTTCTTCTTTTTCAATTTTGATGACTTTTACCTATTTTTCTTGCCTAATTGCTTTGGCTATAGCTTTTGGTACTATGCTGAGCAGAAGAGGCAAAAATGGCCATTTTTGCCTCATTTCTGATTTTTTAAAAGAGTTTTCAGTTTTTTACCATTGAGTATAATGTTTGCTGTGGGTTCTTCATACATGTCTTTTATTTCTTTAAAGTAGTTTTGTTTCTATTTCTAGTTTGTTGACTCCTTTTATCATGAAAAGGTTTTGAATTATATCAAATGGTATTTCTGCGTCAATTGAGACAATTATGTGGTTTTTCACTTTCATTCTGTTAATCCTTTTCAAATTCAGAAAAAAAAAGTGCAGCAAGCTGCCAGCACTCATTTAATTATACATAAACACTCTCTTTGAGGCTGCAGCAAATTTAACTGATTTTCAATGTGATAACAAAATATAAAAGCTGTTCTTGGAGTTATCTCTAAACAGAACTAACATCAGACTAGTCTGAATCATCAGAATCATGTATTATTTGGGAAAAATTGGATTTATCAAATGAATATTCAGGCAACAAATGTTTGAGAATGATCATACATAGGAATGCTATGTTTTATAGGATTTGACCTTTTCAGTGATCAAGAATTACTGTATTTTGTAAATGGAAACACCACTACTAAAAACAGAACACTATAAATAGAATGATACCTTTTGTTTCCAAAGTTGATATATTAGAGTGATGCAAAAATTATAATAAATGTGAGATATTTTGTGACAAAGTTATCTTGGGATAAATACTACAGCTGCAAGTGCTGCCAGAGAGTATTCTCTGGGTAAATGGGAAAAGGGTTAAAGTGGTGTATTATATTCAGTAATTTTTATATGTTGAACCATCTTTGCATTCCAGGGATAAATAACACTTGGTCATAATGTATAAACCTTTTAATATGCTGCCTAATTTGGTTTGCTAGTATTTTGTTGAGGATTTTTACATCAGTGCTCATAAGAGATATGATCTTTAGTTTTCTTACAGTGTCTTTGGCTTTGATATCAGGTTAATTCTGGCCTCTTAGAATGAGTTAGGAAGTATTCCTTTCTCTTCAATTTTTTTGAATAGGTTGAGAATAATTGTTAATTTTTAATTGTTTGGTAAAATTCACCAGTGAAGCCATTAGCTTCAGGAGTTTTCAGGAGATTTTTGATTACTGATTCAATCTCTTTACTAGTTATAGGTCTATTCAGATTGTCTATTTCTTCATGATTTAGTCTTGGTAGATTTTGTGTTTCTAGGAGTTTTCCCATTTCATCTACCTTACCCAATTTTTAAAATAGTACTTTATGGAATTGGTAGTAACTTTCATTTCTGATTTTAATAATTTGAGTCTTCTCTCTTTTTTTTTTCCTTCTTGGTCCATCTAGATAAAGATTTTATTGATTTTCTCCATTTGTTTTCAATTATCCATTTCATTTATTTCTGCTCTAGTCTTTAGTATGTCTTTCTTTCTGCTACCTTTAAATTTATTTTGTTATTCTTTTTCTATTTTTGTAAGTTGTGAAATTAGGTTGTTGACTTGAGATATATTTTGTTTTTAAATGTAAGCATTTGTAACAGTAAATTTTTTCCTGATTATTGCTTTTGCTAAGTTCCATAAGTTTTTTATACACTGTGTTTTTATTTTTATTTAACTTTCAGTATTTTCTTGTTTCCCTTGTAATTTCTTCTTTGATCCATTAGTTATTTAAAATTATTAATTTCTAGAAATTTGTGACTATTTCAGTTTACTTTGGCCATTGATTTCTAACTTTACCTGATTGTGGTTTGAGAAGCTACACTGTGTGATATCTATCTATTTAAATCCATAGAAATTTAATCTGTGTTCTAATATATGACCTACCCTGGAAAATATTCCATGAGTACTTGAGAAGGATGTGTAAGTATGCTGTTCTAGTTGTATAGAGTGTTCTGTATGTCTGTTAGAGCTACTTGGTTTATTGCATTAAGTCCTCTGTTTTCTTATTTATGTTTTGTCTGTTTTTCTATACATTATTAAGAATGTAATATTAAAATATCCAACTATTATTTCAGTACTGTCTCTTATGGCCATTTTTGATTTAAAGTTGATTTTTTCTGATATTAGTATGAGTTACTCCTGCTCTCTTTTCATTATTTGCATAAAATATTTTTTAATCCTTTCACTTTCATTCTATTTGTATTCTTGGATATAATGTGAGTCTCTTGTGGACAGCATATAATTGAACTTTAAAAATTTATTCTGTGAATCTGTCTTTTGACTGGAAGGTTTAATCCATTTACATTTAAAGTAATTACTGAGAAGGAGGGACTTACTTCTTTTATTTTCCTATTTTAGTCTATATGCCTTATAGAAACCAGAAATTTCTTTCTCTTCATTTCCTGCATTACTGTCTTGTTTTGTGTTGATTTCATTTTTATGTACTGAAATATTTAAATTTGTTTTGTATCTATTCTATAAATATTTTATTTGTGTATATCATGGGGATTACATTCAGCATTCTAAAGTTATAACACTCTAAATTGAATTTATGTGAACTTACCTTTAATAACATGCAAAAACTCTACTCCTTTAATAGCTCTGCTCTTGCCCCTTTTGGTTACTGATATTACAAATTACATCTTTGTACATTTTGTGCTCAAAACATAAACTAATAATTATTTTAAATGCTTAGTCTCTTAAATTAGGAAGGAAATAAAATGTGGCCTTATAGAGCTTAATTATAATAACATTAGCTTTTAGACTAGTTTTTAAAAGGTATTAATCTCCTAAATCATGAGGGAAAATGTATAATTACAAATTGTTAGAATAATATTATCTTTTATAATTGCCTGCATATGTACTTTTATTGAGAACTTTATTTCTTCATGAAGAATTAACTTGCTGCTAGTGTTCTTTTATTTTACCCTGCAAAACTCTCTCAAGTATTTTTTGCAGGACTGGTGTAGTGGTAACAAACTCCCTCCATTTCTGTTTATTTGGAACTCCTACTTTCAGCCTCACTTTTGAAGGATAGTTTTGCTGAATATAGGATTATTGGTTGACTTTTTTTATTATTACTTAGCACCTTGACTGTATTGGCCCACTGCCTTCTGGCCTTCAAGTTTCTGATGAAAAATATGCTCACAGTATTACTGAGTATTCCTTGTATGTGATGAACTACTTCTCTCTTGTTGCTTTGAAGATTCCCCTTTTGTCTTCGTCTTTCAAAGTTTGATCATAATGTGTCTCATTGAGGGTGTCTTTGAGGTCATCTTACTTGGAGATTGTTGAGCTTCTTGGATGCTATATTCATGTCCTTCAGCAAATTTGGAGAGTTTTACTTCTATCAATTTTTCAAATATTCTCTCTGCCTTGTTCTGTCTCTCTTCTCCTGGAAATCCCACAATGTATATGTTGGTCCACTTGGTGGTATCCTACAGGTTCCTTAGGTTCTCTGCACTCTTATTCAATCAACATTTGGTCTATTCCTCAAGATTGAATAATTTCCATTGCCCTGTCTTCAAGTTATCTGGTTCTTTCTTCGGCCTGCTAAAATTTGCCTTTGAAGCCCTCTAGTGAATTTTTAATTTCAGTGATTATATTTTCCCACTTCAGAATTTCTTTTTGGTTTCTTTTTCAGTTTTCTATCTCTTTACTGACATTCCCATTTTGTTCACACATTGTTTTCTTGCCTTTCTCCATATCTTCCTTTAGTTCTTTGAGCATCTTTAAGATAGTTGTTTTAAAGTAGTTGTCTAGCAATCTGCCATTTGCTATTTTTCAGGGACAGTTTTCATTGGTTTAGTTTTTTTCCCCTTTGAATAGGTCATATTTTACTCTCTTTTTGTATACTTTTTGAGTTTTGTTGTTAAAATCCAGACATTTGAATCTAGTAATGTGGTATCTCTGGAAATCAAATTCTCCCTCTTTCTGAGGGTTTGTTATTTTGTTATTGTTTGTTTGTTTTTCTTTCTTTCTTGTTATAGTCTGCCTCTGTGCCAAGGATCAGCCTGAGGTGTAAACTTAAGGTCTTCCCCAGGCCTTTTGTGAGCCTGCACCTTTCCCTGGGCAGGCACAGTCACTTTCTAATCTCTCTCATATACATAGCTGCTTTCAAATCTTCCTTTTTCTTTTTTCTTTTTTTGGTAGAGATCAGGGGGTCTCACTATGTTGCCTGAGCTGGTCTTGAACTCCTTGAATCAAGTGATCCTCCTGCCATGGCCTCACAAAATGCTGAAATTGCAGGTCTTAGCTACTGTACCTGGCCTGAATATCTTAGTCTTTAGTTGCTAGCTCTAAAAAGGGAAAAAGAGAAAAATGAAAGGAGAAAAAAAGGGTGCCAGCACTTCAAATCTCCTGGAAGCCATTTCAGCCAGAGGGGGAGGGGCTTGCAACAATGTGGGAAGGTGCAACAGTGACATCCTATCTCTCTGTGTTTCTATGATCAGAAACAGCAATCAGCAATCTGAGCACAGATCCTCAATATTTGGAGGACAGGGTTCTTATGTATATCCTGGGCAATGCAAGCTATGTACAAGTTGTTCCAGGGAAAATGCACAGCTGACTGCCACAGGGCTGAGAGTGGGTAGCTACTACAGTGCTAAGAGCTGAAATTAACCACAATTTACCACCCAAGCCTTCCACTGGAAGTTAAAAGCCTTCAATAGACTCCAGAGTTCCAAAATAGTTGCATCACACAGATTTTCCTAGTGCAATTGTTGTCTTCTTGGAGAAATATATTTATGGTGCTTTCTACTCTGTCATCTTCCCAGAATCCTCTTCTTCAATGTTTTCTCTTTTAAATTTTATGTTTTAGATTAACATAAAGTAAAATTGATTTTTTTGGGGGTATGTATTTCTATGACTTTTAACACATGTTTTAATTCATGTGACTACCACCAATATCTGGATAAAGAACATTTACGTTATCCAAAAGACTCACTTATGAAATTGCTTTGTAGCCACTCCTTGTCCCCACCTCTAACCCCTGGCACCCACTGATCTATTCTCTATCACTGTAGTTTTGTCTTTTAGAGGATGTCATATAAAATGGAATCATACAGAATGTTACCTTTTAAGACTAGATTCTTTTACTCAGCCTTTTAGAGTCATAAAGTTGTTTATTTTATCAATAGTGCATTCCATTTTATTGCTGAATAATATTCCATTGTATGGGTGTAACACTTTTTTTAATAAATTCATCTTTTGAAGGGCAATTGGGTTGTTTGCAGTTTTTGGTGATTACAAATAGAGCTGCTCTATACATTTGTGTACAGGTTTTGTGTGATTTACACCTAAGTATAGATGCTCCTTGACTTATGATGGAGTTGCATCCTGATGAACCCATCATAAGTAAAAAATATCATAAGTTGAAAATGCCTTTAATGTTAGAAACACAGTTGTACCTGATTTATGATGGTTCAACTTACAAACTTTTGACTTTATGATGGTGCAAAAGTGATATAAATTCAACATAAACCATAACCTCATTATAAGTTTTAAGGTGCTCCTCAACTTATGATGGAGTGACATCCTAACAAACCTATAATATAGTCAGAAAATTGTAAGATGAATCATGGTAACTTGGGGACTGTATTTCATTATTTTTAGAGTATATAGAAATGGTAGTGTTTAAATTTCAGCTTACAAATGTTCATTGCTAATATGTAGAAACATGATTGACTTTCTGTTTCATCAATGTATCCTCTAAAATCACTCATTTTTAAGGAGTTCTGAATTGTTTTGTTTTTTATTCTTTGAGGATTTTTGTATAAACCACAATGTCATCTGCAAATAGGAACAGCTTTATTTTTTTCCTTTTTAATCTTTATCTCTTTTGATTTCTTGCCTCATTGAATGGCTAAGATTTCCACTACGATGGTGAATAGTAGTGAAAGTGGACATCCTTGCAATTGTTCCCAATCTTACAGGAAGCATTCAGTCTTTCATCATGAAGTTTAGTATCTAGTGCTTAATTTGGCGCACATATACTAAATTTAGAACAATATAGAGAAGATTAACATGGCTCCTGTGCAAGGATGACACTCAAATTTGTGAAGCATTCCACGTTTTTATACTATAAAGCAACCACATAAACAAGTCTGCAAAATAACCAGCTAACATCATCATGACAGTATAAAATCCGCAGATATAAATACCAACCTTAAATTTAAATGGGCTAAATGCCCCAATTAAAAGTCACAGAGTGGCAAGCTAGAAAAAGAACCAAGACCTATTAGTACGCTGTCTTCAAGAGACTCATCTCACATGCAATCACACACATAGACTCAAAATGAAGGGATGGAGGAAAACCTACAGAGCAAATAGAAAACAGAAAAAAGCAGGGATTGAAATCCTTATTTTTGACAAAACAGACTTTAAACCAACAAAGATCAAAACAGACAAAGAAGGGCATTACATAATGATAAAGTGTTCAATTCAACAAGAAGATTTAACTAACCTAAATATTTATGCACCCAACACAGGAGCACCCAGATTTATAAAGGAAGTTCTTAGAGACACACAGAGACACTTAGACTTCCACACAATAATAGTGGAACACTTTAACACCCCACTAACAATATTGCATGAGTTATTGAGACAGAAAATTAAAAAAGATATTCAGGACCTGAACTCAGCACTGGATAAAATTGATGTGATAGATACCTACAGAAATCTCCACCCTAAAACAACAGAATATATATTCTTCCCATCATCAAACAGCACTTATGCTAAAAACAATCACATAATCAGAGATAAAACACTTCTCAGTAAATGCAAAATAATTGAAATCATAACAAACAGTCTCTCAGACCACAGCACAATCAAATACAAAATCAAGACTAAGAAATTCATTCAAAACCACACAATTATATGAAAATTGAAAAACCTGCTCCTGAATGACTTTTGGATAAATAATGAAATTAAGGAAGAAATCAAGAAGTTCTTTGAAACTAATGAGAACAGAGAGACAACATACCAGAATCTCTGGGACACAGCTAAGGCAGTGTTAAGAGGGAAATTTATAGCACTAAATGCCCACATCAAAAAGTTAGAAAGATCTCAGGTTAACAACCAAACATCAAAACCAAAATAACTAGAGAACCAAGAGCAAACAAATCCCAAAGCTAGCAGAAGACAAAAAATACCCCAAATCAGAGTTGAACTGAAGGAGATAGAGATATAAAAAAAAAATATTCAAAAGATCCACAAATTCAGGAAATGGATTTTTGAAAAAATTAATAAAATAAATTGACCACTAACTACACTAATAAAGAAGAGAGAAGATTCAAATAAACACAATCTGAAAAAACAAGAGGGATATTACCACTAACCCCACAGGAATACAAACAAACATCAGAGAATATTACAAACACCTCTATCTACATAAACTAGAAAATCTAGAAGAAATGGATAAATTCCTGGACACATATGCCCTCCTAAGACTGAACCAGGAAGCAATTGAATCCCTGGACAGACCAATAATGAGTTTTGAAATTGAGGTAATAAATAGCCTACCAAAAAAAAAAAATCCCAGGACCAGATGTATTTACAGCTGAATTCTATCAGATGTACAAAGAAGAGCTGGTAACATTCTTACTGAAATTATTCTAAAATATTGAGGAGGAGGGACTCCTCTCTAACTCATTCTATGAGGCCAGCATTATCCTGATATCAAAACCTAGCAGAAATGCAACAAAACAAAATAAAACTTCATGCCAATATCCTTGATGAAGATTAATGCAAAAATCACCAAACCAAATCCAGCAGCACATCAAAAAACTTATCCACCATGATCAAGTCAGCTTCATCCTCAGGAGGCAAGGTTGGTTCAACATATACAAATCAATAAATGTGATTCATCACATAAACAGAACTAAAGACAAAAACCACATGATTATCTCAATAGATGCAGAAAAGGCTTTTGATAAAATTCAATATCAATTCATGTTAAAAACTCTCAATAATCTAGGTATTGAAGGAACATACCTCAAAATAGTAGGAGCCATGTATGACAAACCCACAGCCAACATCATACCAAATGGGCAAAAGCTGGAAGCATTCCCCTTGAAAACCAGCACAAGATGCCCTCTCTCACCACTCCTATTCAACATAGTGTTGGAAGTTCTGGCCAAGGCAATCAGGCAAGGGGAAGAAATAAAAGACATCTAAATAGGAAGAGAGGAAATAAAACTATCCCCGTTTGTAGATTACATGATCCTATATCTAGAAAACCTCACTGTCTCAGCCCAAAAGCTTCTTAAGCTAATAAACAACTTCAGCAAAGTCTCAGGATACAAAATCAATGCACAGAAATCATTAGCATTCCTTTACACCAACAGCAGTCATTCCAAAAACCAAATCAGGAACAAATTCCTATTCACAATTGCCACAAAATGAATGAAATACCTAGGAATACAGCTAACTAAGAAGGTGAAAGATCTCTACAAGAAGAACTACAAACCACCTCTCAAATAAATCAGAGATGAAATAAACAAATGGAAAAACTTTCCATGCTCATGGATAGAAAGAATCAACATGGTTTAAATGGCCATATTGCCCAAAACAATTTATACATTCAATGCTATTCCTATTAAACTACCATTGACATTCTTCACAGAACTAGAGAAAACTACTTTAAAATTCATATGGAATTAAAAAGCCCAAATAGCCAAGGCAATCCTAAGCATAAAGAACAAAGCTGGAGATAACATACTACCCAACTTCAAACTATACAGAAAACTATATCTAGAAAACCCCATCTTCTCAGCCCAAACATTTCTTAAGCTAATAAACAATTTCAGGAAAGTCTCAGGATACAAAATCAATGCACAGAAATCACTAGCATTCCTTTACACCAACAGCAGTCATTCCAAAAGCCAAATCAGGAACAAATTCATATTCACAATTGCCACAAAAAGAGCTACAGTAACCAAAACAGCATGGTATTGGTACAAAAGCAGACACATACACCAATGGAACAGAATAGAGAACCCAGAAATAAGGCTGCACACCTATAACTATCTGATCTTCGACAAACCTGACAAAAGAAGCAATAGGGAAATGATTCCCTATTCGATAAATGATGCCAGGATAACTGGCTAGCCATGTGCAGAAGATAGAAGCGGAACCTTTTCCTTACACAATATACAAAAATTAACTCAAGATGTTTTAAAGACTTAAATGTAAAACCCAAAAGTATAAAAACCTTGGAAGACAACCTAGGCAATATCATTCAGGACATAGGCGCAGGCAAAGATTTCATGGTGAAGATGCCAAAAGCAATTGCAACAAAAACAAAAATTGACAAAGTGGATCTAATTAAAGAGCTTCTGCACAGCAAAAGAAACTATCAACAGAGTAAACAATCTACACAATGGGAGAAAATTTTTGCACACTATGCATCTGACAAATGTCTAATATCTAGCATCCATAAGGATCTTAAACAAATTTACAAGAGAAAAACAATCCCGTAAAAAAGTGAGCAAAGGACACAAACAGATACTTCAAAAAAGGACACAGATGCAGCCCACAAGCATATTTAAAAAAAAAAAAAAAGGTCAACATCACTGATCATTAGAGAAATGCAAGTCAAAACCACAATGAGACAGCATTTTACACCAGTCAGAATGGCTATAAATAAAAATAAAAAAAATAGCAGATGCTGGCGAGGTTGTGGAGAAAAAGGAACCCTTATACACTGTTGGTGGGAGTGTAAATTAGTTCAGCCATTGTGGAAGACAATGTGGCAATTCTTCAAAGACCTAAAGACAGAAATACTATTGATCCTAGCAATTTTATTATTGGGTATATACCCAAAGGAGTAAAAATCATTCTATTATAAAGACATATGCTCATGTTTGTTCATTGCAGCACTATTCACAATATATGGAATCATCCTAAATGCCCATTGATGATAGACTGGATAAAGAAAATGTGGCACGTATATACCATGGAATACTATGCAGCCATAAGAAAATAAAGAGATCATGTCCTTTGCAGGGACATGGATGAAGCTGGAGTCCATTATCCTTAGCATACTAACACAGGAACAGAAAACCAAATACCGCATGTTCTCCCTTGTAAGTGGAAGCTAAATGATGAGAACACATGGACACATTAGAGGGGAACTACACACACTGGGGCCTATCAGAGGGTGGAGGGTGGGAGGAGGAAGAGGATCAGGAAAAACAAGTAATGGGTACTAGGCTTACTACCTGGCTGAAATAAAGTACAAAATAATCTGTAGAACAAACTCCCATGATACACATTTACCTGTGTTACAAACTTGAATTTTTACCCCTGAACTTAAAAGGGTTTTTTGTTTGTTTGTTCGTTTTTTGAGATGAAGCCTTGCGCTGTTGCCCAGGCTGGAGTGCAGTTGTATGATCTTAGCTCACTGCAACCTTGTCATTCCTTAGCCTCCCGAGTAGCTGGGATTACAGGCATGTGCCACCACGCCCAGTTAATTTTTGTGTTTTTAGTACAGATGAGATTTCACCATGTTGGCCAGGCTGGTCTCCTGATCTCAAGTGATCCGCCTGCCTTGGCCTCCCAAAGTGCTGGGATTACAGGTGTGAACCACCGTGCTTGGCCAAATAAAAGTTTTTAAAAAGTATATTATCTATAGTTTTTCTCTAGATGCCCTTTATCAAGTTGAGGAAGTTTCCTTCTATTAGTTTGGTGCAAAAGCAATTGTGGTTTTTGCTTTTAAAAATAATGGCAAAAACCGCAATTACATTTGCGCCAACCTAATATTTCTAGTTTGTGGAAAGGATTTTATCATGATTGAATTTTAAATTGTGTCACATGCCTTTTATGCATCAATTGATAAAATCATATGATTTATTTTCTTTTGACTAGCAACGTGGTGGATTGCATTGAATGACATTTGAATATTGAACCAGGCTTGCATTTTCAATTTAAAACCCACTTAATTGTAGTGTGTTCTTTTTATATATTACTGGATTTGATCTTCTAATACTGTTTGAGGATGTTTGTGTCTTCTTCATGAAAATATTTGTCTGCTTTTTTCTATTCTTGTACTGCCTTTTTCTGGTTTTGATATCAGTGTAATAATGTTGGCCTCACAAAATAAATTTGGAAGTGTTCATATGCATCCACATTCTAGAAGAGACTGTATATAAATGGTGTTACTTCTTATACAAGTTATTTATTTCATCTTGGGTGAATTCTGGTCATTTGTGGTTTGCAATGAAGTGCTCCGTATCATCTACATTGTAAAATCCATGTGGCTAGAGTTGTTCTTCATAGTATTCCTTTATTATCTTTTTACTGCCAATGGGATTTTGTGTGTGTGTGTGCTATCTCTTCATTTGTTACTAACATTGGCAATTTGGGTTCTTTCTTTACTCTTTTGTAAATATTGGTAGAGACTTATCAATTTCATACAACTTTTCAAAGAACAGCTTTTGGTTTTCTGCTCTCAATTTCATTGATTCTGTCTTATCTTTATTTTCTTCCCTTTGCTTGCGTTGTCTTTATTATGTACTTCCTTTTCTAGAATCTTATGGTGTAAGCTTAGATAGTTAATTTAGACCTTTATTCTTTCCAAATATAAGCATTTAATATTATAAATTTACCTATTAACACTGCTTTAGCTGTATCCCACATATTTTGAATATTGTATTTTTATCTATGTCTAGTTTAAAATATTTTCTAATTTTCCTTGGGACATTTGTTTGACAGATTATTTAGGAGTGTGTGGTTAATTTTCAAGTGTTTGAAAATTTTTCTTTTATCTTACTGTTATTGAGTTATAGTTGAATTCCATTGTGATCAGAGAAGACACTTTGTATGATTTCAAATATTTTAAATTCATAAAAATTTATTTTATAACCTAAGATATGGTCTACCTTGGTGAATATTCCATATTTACTTGAAAATAATGTATACACTGCTGTTTTTAGGTAAAATGTTCTAAAAATGTCAATTAGGTCTAGTTGGTGGATCATGTTATTGAGTTTTCCTATATTCTTGCTCATTTTCTGTGAACTAGGTCTATAAATTACCGAGAAGGGAGTGTTGATGTCTTCAATGACAATGGTGTACTTCTCTATTTGTCATTTCAAGTTAGTCAGTTTTTTCTTCATGTGTTTTGTTGTTCTAATGTTAGATGCATATACATACACATTTAGTATTGTTATGTTCTCTCAGCAATTGGCTCTTTCATTATTATGTAATTTCTCTCTTGATATCTGGTCACTTTCTTTGCTCTGAGGTCTACCTGATATTAGTATATTCAGTCCATCTTTCTTTTGATTACTATATATATATATATATACATATTTCTATTATTTTACTTTGAACATAGCTATATCACATTTGAGGTGAGTTTCTTGTGAATGACATATAGTTTGATAATTTTAGAAAATTAATTCTGAAAATTGTGATCTCTCATTGCTGTGTTTAGACCGTTTTTATTTAATGTAATCATTGTTAAGTTTTGATTTCTACGATTTCATTATTTTCTGGTTATTCCCTCTGTTTTCCATTCTCGTTTCTCCTGGCTTATTTTCTTTTATTTATTTGTTTATTTTTAGTAATATTTTAATACAGTTATTCTGTTTTTTGACCGTATCTCTGTATATGATGGATGTTCTAGGTATTAGAATGTACCTATTTAACTTTTCCTAGTCTACTTAGAACCAATATCTTGTCACTTTAAATGGAATATAGAAATTTAGTACTATATAGGTTCCTTTACCTATTCACATTTACGTTGTAATTGTCTTATGTTTTGCACCTAAAAACATTGAAGTCCCTATCAATGTTATAATTTTTGCTTTCAACTGTCAAACATATTTTTAAAACTCAATAGGAGAAAAACAGTCAATTTTGTTTTTCAGCAAATAAGTATTTTTAGTATTAATAAATAAACATGTGTTGTTTACTGTACCATTTCTTGTTCTCTTCCCTCCCTCCCTCACTCCTAATGTTGCAAATTTTCTTTTGGTTTTGTTTACCTTCTGTTTAAGGAAATTCCTTTAGAAATTATTTTAGAATCATTCCTCTAGCAATGAAGTTTCCCTTCATCTGAGTGTATATTTAGCTCACTTTCATTCGTGATAAATACTTTCAGTGGATATAGAATTCTGGGTTTACCGTTTGTTTGTTTGTTTGTGTGTTTGTTTTCCAAGTGCTTGAAAATACTGTGTCATTTCCTTCTTGCCTCCATGATTTCTTAGGAGAAACCTACAATCATTGAAATCACTGTTCCCCTTTAAGTAAAGCACTGCTTTTCTACTTTTGAGGCTTTTCTTTTTTAAGATTTTTTTCTTTGTTGTTATTTTTCAGCAGTTCCATTATACTGTCTTTGGCTATGGATTTCTTTTGATTTACTTTATTTGGAGTTCATTCATCTCTTGAATTTATAAATTTATGTATTTTGTCAAACTGGGGGAATTTTCAGCCAGTATTTCTTCAAACAATTTTCAACATAGAATTCTTTCTTTTCTCTAATAATTATGATGACATAATTATTAGACAATTTGATATTGTAACACAAGTTCCTGAGGCTCCGTTCATTTTGTTTTACGTCTTTTGTCTATTATTCAGATTGGTTCATTCCTATTGATTCTGTTATTAAGCCCATCCAGTGAGGTTTTCGTAAAATTATTGTAGCTTTTAGCTCTAAAATTTCTACTGCTTCTTCATTTCCTTTTTGTTGTTGCTATTGAGGCTTTCTATCTTTCCATTCATTTTACAAGTGTTTATCCTTACTTCTTAGAGTTTTTAATAGTAGCTGTTTTAAAGTCTTAGTCTCAAAATTTTAGCATATGTGTTATCTCAGCATTATATCTTGGTTCTTTATATACTGAGTAATTTTGGATTGTATCCTAAATGTTAGCATATGATGTTATTAGATCCTGGATCTTATTTAAATCCTGCAGAGAATGTTGCTATTTTTGTTTGTTTGCTTTAGCAGGCAGTCAACTTGTATGCTCAGGCTTCAAGTTCTGATTAGCCTTCCGCGGTTGTGTTTTCAATATCAGTTCTGTTTTCAAAGCCTTTGCCACATAGTTCAGCTTTCTCATGTGTGCACAACACAGTGGCCAGTCTTGGACTTATACATTGGTCTATCTCCTGATTTGTGTTTAGGATCACGTCCATGCTTATGCAGATCTGGGATAATGCCAGAAATTCATAACAACTTTATGAGGTCTCTTTCACAAGCTTCTCTTTTACTGTGATATCCCCAGTTTTTTCAATTTTTCTGGATCTCTCCATTTAGTTCTCTAGCCAGACATATCCATAATCCATTTGCAGCATGCTGGTGAGGAAGCTCTGATATAGAATACCTCATTGCAGGGCAGTTCCTCCTGAATAACATTTACTGCGTAACTGCCATGTACTAGGCTCTGTTCTAAACACTTCACATATATTGTCCCATTTAACTTACAAAACTCCAATTTAAAAAATTCCTTACTGCCAACCCTATATTAAAGTTTTGGAAACTGAGGCCCAAAGAGGCTAGTCAACTTACCCAAGGGTGCATAGCTATTGACAATGGAGTAAGTAGTGGGCTAGGATTTGAACCCAGGCAGGCAGTTCTTTTAAGTGTTACATAGTTCTGCTTCTATGACATGACTTCATTCCATAAGCCATTCTTCACTCCTACATCACTTTATATGCCCTTCCATTAAACCAATTGTTGTATAATATTTTTAAAATAAATAATAAATAATATTTTATGCCACTATCTCCAGAGCAATAATTCTCTCTCTTCAAATTTAAATCTCTAGCCTAATACACAAGTTCCCCAGGGCTTCCATAACAAATTATGAGAAATTGGGTGGCTTAAAACAACAGTAATGTATTATCTCTCAGTTCTGGAGGCCAGAAGTTTGAAACCAAGGTGTCAGCAGGATTGCACTCCCTCTGAAGACTCTAGGGGAGTATCCTTCTTTGCCTCTTCCAGCTTCTGGTGGCAGCTGGCATTTCTTGTGGCTCTATCATTCCAACTTCTGCCTTCATCTTCAAACGATCACCTCTTCTGTGTGTCTGTGTCTTCTCTTCTGTCTGTTTTAATCTGTGTGTCTCATAACAACACTCATCACTGGCTTTAGGGCCCATCAAGATAGTCAGATGATCTCATGTTGAGATTTTGAACATAACTGGAAAAGACTCCTTTTTCAAATACAGTGTCTGGGATGTGGCTATGTCTTTTCGGGAGCCAACATTCAACCAACTACACCTAGCTTAGCCTACATTATGTGTTCAGTAAATACTGTATTAGACATTTTCTCCATTGCAAATGATATAAATTCAAGTCAAACTAGCTTAAGCAAAAAGGAAGTTTATTGGTCACATAACTGGCAAGTCTGAAGGTACTTCTAGCATAGGACCTGGTTGGATCCAGGAATCCAACAATATCTTTCAGTCTCTCCAGCTTTTCTCCCTTCTGGGCACTGCTTTATTCTTAAGAATGTTCAGTATTCTCAATCTGCCAGCATCAATACATTGAATTTTAGTGGAGACTTTGATTACTCCACTTAAAGTCACACATTCATCCTTGAATGAATCACTGTGACCTGAGAAATGGAGGTATTTGATGGCTGATTCTTTCATGATCACTCCTGTGTCTGGAGTGTGTCATGGTGGGGCTGGAGGTGAGCATGGAGTAAGGAATTGTGATTGATATCCCACCAGAACTACATAAAATGGAAGTTAGTCAATTCTCCAGAGGAGGAAACATGGAGAAGATTAATACTATATGTTCACTATAACTTTTAAGGCTGTGGTACTGGGAGGCATCGGTGTATTTCTAATAGGTCACTTAGCTGGTCCTTCCTATATGTATCTTCTATGGTCCTTTCATATACTTAACTAGTTCAACCTCACAGACTTCATCCTACTAATCTGTGAAGCTTGTAATCTTCAGGCTCTTTCTAGAAGTTAAGTATTTACAACATGAATGCCACAGAGGGGCTTTCTTTTCTCTTTATAGGTTTGGGCTTGCAGTATGTCAGAGATCCTTGATTACTCCCAAAGTCCTTTGCTACAGGTAGAAGCAGCAATGTCAATGTCTAGACTCTGGCTTTGTAGGGTATATAGCTCCAAAAGTCTAATCAAGACTCCAGCTCAAGCCTTCCCTGTTTTCAAGCACTCCAAGCTGTCCAAATACTCTCACAAAAGCATTACTTTGCTATAGCTTTGAAATCAACACTATGTAAAGCATCCTGGTCCCTGCCCACAAAGGTTTATTAAAGTTGGATCCAGAGGATCTCATTATAGTGTGGTCTCACCTCCTTTTTCACCCCATGTTGAGTTCTCTGCTGGTTCAGGTATCAAGTGTATCCTAATGCTCAGGATGCTGGCTATCCAGAAAGATTTCTTCCCTTTTTTTTTTACTATATCCCCCATCCAATTCCTCGTAACCCTTCTCAACTCTTCTTTTAAGCTTCCTCACTTCCGTCAGTTTGAATAATCCTATGCCAGCTTATTTTCTGAGGACTTTTGTCCAAGTTCCCTTCATTTTTGGCTCTGCAGTGATAGTATAGTATCTACTTGTTCTCTTACCCTCTTGCAGAGTTACATCCTGCAGTGCGTACATCTGATGCCCTGTCATACATCCTGTCAGTAATACTTCTAATTCTAGAGCTGACTAGGGTGGAAAGCTCTGTGTGAGCTTAGGTTCTCCTGTCTCACCATGAGTGAGCACCAAACCTTTGCTCTCTGACCCAAGGCACTTATAAGGCTAGGATACTGCATACCCAGCTGGGAATTTCGGGAATGTCAACACATACAGGGGCAGCCCTGAACCAATGAAGGATGGGAGCCAGTTCCTGCCTCCCATCTTTTAGATGGATATTTTTGGGAAGTCTTCTGTATGCTTCCTAGGAAATTCTGGCAGAACAGTGCCCTAACAGTTCATCCTTATATTGACTTTCTCTCCATTCATGCCTCATATTCCCCACTCCCTCACTCCTGCTTTTTGGAATGCCC
This sequence comes from Cacajao melanocephalus, assembly GCA_963573385.1. Taxonomy (NCBI): domain Eukaryota; kingdom Metazoa; phylum Chordata; class Mammalia; order Primates; family Pitheciidae; genus Cacajao; species Cacajao melanocephalus. Next base: position 21,593 of record CAUYLG010003705.1, read on the forward strand.
TTCCAAACAAACTACCTGTTCTCAAATACTTGTTTCAAGCTCTGCTTTGGGATAACTCAAGTAAGACACAACCTAACTTGCCAAACAAAGAGTGTGTGCCCCCGGTGGCTGTCCAACCCTCACTGTTTCTCTTTTCTCACAGCCCAGTGATAGCACCCAGCAGCTGGCTTTAGCTGTGGATGACAGAAGGGTGAAGGAGGATGAACAGGAGGTCAAGAGATTAAATGAGGAGGTAGTGTGAGATGATGGGAAGAGACTGGACTACGTTCTATCCCTGCTTTGACTGATTGCATCACATCATTGAATCCCATAGTGCTAGATTTTGACTTGGGTCCTAATTTTAACTTGAGTCTGCCATTTCCCGGTGATGCCACCTAGGTTACTCTGAATTTGCCCTCTCACCTTTCCAGGGCTCGTACTCTGATTTGGCAGAATAAATTTGCCCCCAGCTGTGATTTACTAAACCCTGTTAAACCACAACATGGTGGTTCATACTCCCAGTAGTGATAAAGCTTTGTCATATGACTTGAGTTTTCTTATAGCTACTTCCTATTAAGAACCCAGCACATCTTTTACAACTGACTGTTTCCTGGCTTCCTCAACTAGGGTCCTCCAACCAAACTCTTGTCCCCAGACCTCTTTCCTCTGCACAAGAAGTGAATGGGAAAGCCATATTCCCTGATTACTTAGCTGTCCCTCTTCTGAGGCAAGCAATCCTCTTTGTTGCCTGTGACTGTGTCAATGACAGGAGCGTTGCCTGGGTCCTTGTTGGAGGACCCTCACTGTACTCTTGCTGTGTTTGCACGAGTTGCCCTATCTGGCAATCCCCCATCATCTACAAAACAAGCCCTAGAAACATTGGCCCAGCCCAGCATTCACAGATGACTCCTGATATCTTTCATCTCTCGGGCCCAGAGGACAAACTCTTTTCCTTTGTGTTCTATTTTGACATTATTCTGCTTCTTTGTTCCCATTTTAGGGCGGTGCAAGGAGAACTGTGCATTAGCTTTTGTAGGCTTTAATGAAGCAGGATTTGACAGCATTTCATATCAGGTATCATCTTTTGTGTGCATGGGGAGAAGGGATGAGAAATGTTTCTTTAACTGGTGCCAGAAAAGAAGGCAGAGCAAGACAAGAAAAAAAAATCTGATAACTACTTTTTTTTTTCCATTAAAGTCCTGGCCCCTTTCTAAAACATGTTATTTGTCTATATTCCAGATCAGTTGGGAATCATATCTTTCCACAACAGCATTTCCTTACTTCCTGGAAACATATATCACAGGATGTATAATAAATGTTTATACTAGCTGTAAAGAGGAAAGTAGCATTTCATAAAATTTACCATAGACCCCAAGGTGAATTTAATATAGGAGCCTGAGTGACGAATCCCAAAGCAAGTGAATTTTGGCTTAAAGCCCATCCTGAACTGACTTCATTATACTTAGTTGATGTTGGGAGTGGGAGGGAGGGGGACGCAACAAGAAAACTTCCTGAGGTCCCTGCATGAATGAAGTGGAATGTGGCTCTTGAATTAATCCTGCATTTTCTCATGTGTCTCTGACATGCTGCACATGAAGGATTATTACCGAGTAGTTGGTGGCTGGTTCCTTCCTGTATCTTTGAAGGATAGAACAAGAAGAAACAGCTGAAATAGCTGCAAGAGGAGGTAAATTAACTGGAACAATTTAAATCACACAGAAAGGACTAATTTTTCCAGATACAATTGTAAACCAAAAATAAAATCCTAACGCCCTTCCAACCATATGAATAGACCCCTCCTTCAAACCAAGGGAATTCCAGAGTTAACCTAAAGACTGGTTCAAGCCATAATGAAAAAGGTGATTGGGGTCAGACATGCCTCATTGCCTCATTATGCCCTCCTCCCTTTTGGAATTCAGGAAAAGCCCACTAGCATTTAACATCAACACAGACCTTAAGTCTGCTAAGAAACATTTACAATTTGTTCTCTCTGAAACCTGCTACGCAGAGGCTTCATCTGCATGATAAAACCTTGGTCTCTACAACTTCTTTGTATTAGTCTGTTCTCGCATTGCTATAAATACATACCTAAGATGGTAATTTATAAAGGAAGTAGGTTTAGTTGGCTCAGGGTTCTGTTGGCTGTACAGGAAGCATGGCACCTGCATCTGCTCAGCTTCTGAAGAGGCCTCAGGAAACCTACAATCATGGCAGAAGGTAAAGTAGAAGCAGGCCTGTGTTACATGGCTGGAGCAGAAGGAAAAGAAGGTTGAGGGGAGGTGCTACACACTTTAAGTGACTAGATCTCATGAGAGCTCTAGTACGAGAACAACACCAAAGGGGTGGTGCTAAACCATTCATGGAGGAGCTACCCCATGATCTAATCACCTCCTACCAGGCCCCACCTCTAATATTGGGGATTACAATTTGATCTGAGATTTGGATGGGAACATAGATCCAAACCATATCACTTTTATAGTAACCCAGACATTCCTTTCTATTGATAATAACTCTTTCAAACAATTGCCAATCAGAAAATTTTTGAATCTACCTATGACCTGGAATACCCCTCCACCCCCTGCTTCGAGTTGCTCTGCCTTTCTGGACCAAACCAATGTATTATTAGGTTGGTGCAAAACATTAAAAGTAATGGTGAAAACCACCATTAGCTGTGCACCAATCTATTACATGTATTTATTGATGTCTCATGTTTCCCTAAAATGTATAAAACCGAGCTGCACCCTGATCACCTTGGACACATGTTCTCCGGGTCTCCTGAGAGCTGTGTCAGTGGCCATTGGTCACTTATATTTAGCTTGGGATAAATCTCTTCAAATATTTTATAGAGTTTGACTGTTTTTATCAACCTAACAATGCTATCATGAGACAGTCTTGAGGCTGGGGAAGGGGGTAGCCCCTGAAATCATGACTGCCATAGATCACAGCTTGCCTTCGTGAGAGACCATTAAAAATAGAACAGAGTTTTATCTACTCAGGACTATTGAGGCCCAATTCAACTCACATTCAGGGGGCATGGATAATTCAGTTGCATGTGGAGGCTCCCAGAGGCCCATGCTTGTTTGCAAATCAGCATACTTGGGATTGGATTCAATGTCTTTCTAGAAAACTGTAAGAGGAGCCACACTAAGGGAACTAGAATCAGGGAGCCATTCTCCTGCACTTTTTTTTGCTGATGATGTTTTATAACAGCCAGGCAAATAGAATTCCATGATTAAGATTTGATATGAGCAATTTCCATGTGGCCTGTAACTTCAAATAAATATCTCCCAAAACAAAATGTCTCTGGCCTGAGGGAATGGAGGGAGAGCACTAAGTACAGTTCTGTAAAGGGATAGACTGCCTGTGCCACTGTGATCTGGTCACATGAGTAAAATCCTTGAAATTACATAGAACCTGATCAAGAATTGACACATCCTCATATTCATTCCTTCTCACTCTCCCTTCCTGGTCCCAGGAAACACACGCAATTTATTTCTAGTCTCAGGGAAACAAGAGCAACTGGAAATATCATGTATTTGGAGCAAAGGCAATCACAGTTCATCCAAGGAGAATGTTTTCTAGCAAGACCAACACTGAAAACATCTTCCCTTACATCTTGGAAGACAGCAGGAGTAGGCTGACACTAACTCAATATTTAAGGAGGTGCTCACTCTCAAGGGTCAACTCTTCAGTTACACAAACATGAAAGTGTGTACCTCCTTAAATACTCCCCCCAGATACCTTGCTTGCTTTGCTCTGCCCTTGGAGGGAAGGATCACCAGCCTGGGCCCTACGAGAGACTGGGAACAGCTGCATTTCCACCCAGAAAGGGCTCAAAATGACCTCAAGGAACCAACCTGGGTCTTTCTGGGCCTGCTCACAGCTACAGCCCTGGCAAGTTGTAAAAGGACAATTTTTTATTTATAGCACCACTTGCCTAGGAGCTGCATGCTTTTAAGTAAGGCGCCAACAAGGCCCAGCCTTGGCAATCCAATAACCACCCAATCAAATCGCAGCATCACTGAGGTTGCTTCGTGATCCCTCAGCCGGTTCTTCAGCCCGCCTTTCTCCTCTTCATGCCTCTGAAAACCAGTGAGCCCTACAAGGCTGCCTCAGACCAATGCTGCACAGTCAAGCTGCTCAGGGCTGCACTGGACTTCCTGGCTGCAGGTACAGGCACAGAGTGAAAGGAACAAAGAATTAATAGTCCTATCATATCTGCTACAGACAGAGAGTGATGGAACCCGACCAGTGGATCAAAAAACAGAAATCAGGGGTGGGTCCAAGGGGCCTAGGAACTGGTACTGCCAATAACCTCCAGGGTGTTTGTTCCTGACACCTAAGTTTGAGAATCATTGAGCTGAAGTAACTCCCTATCTCCAGGATTTCTCAAACAAACCAAATCATGAAAGGTATTCCTAATGTTTATTAAAAAGGAGCCAGCAAAGCTTCTCCAGTGGATGACCTGGATTCATAAGGCAGAAATAGATATGTCTCCTGGCAGGTAGATATGGGGATCGAAATACTAAGAAATGTTCTTTATCCCGCCCTGGTGCTAGGCGTGTGAGCTGAAGAGGTTGTATAGTGCAACAGTTGAACGCACAAGGTCTAGAGCCAGACTCTGTTTGAATCACACCTCTACCTCTTATTAGCTCTGCTACTTTGGGTAAGTTACTTAGCCTCTCTGTGCCTCCTTTACCCCATCTGTGAAGTAGGGATAAAAGTAGCACCTATCTCAGGATTGTGATGAAAATTCAATGCAGTAATACATGCCCAGTGCTTAGAGCAATGCTTTGCACTTAGTAAGAGCTGTCAAAGTCTTGGCTCTTACCCTTGGGGAGGCTGCTAACACCCCTGCATAGGCTGATGCTGGATCATTATGTCAGGTGAAAGCCACTGACCACACCAGACAAGAGGCCAGGCAGTAAGAGGCAGCCCAGTTTGAGACAGAGACCAGGCCCAGGCCTCTAGGCAAACATCATCCACACTGTGCTTACAGCTCAGCCAGCCTCCCAGGAACAAGGAGGAAAATGGGCTTTCTCGGCAGGAGCCAAACAGATAGTAGACATTATTTCCTAGCAGTGGGAAGTGACCCACCAGGGAGGAGAGCTGGGCATTGTCCTCCCCTCACCCTCAGGCATGAGCCTTCTTTAGTAAGTAGTTGCCCTTCCCCAGACCTGACATCTCAATCCTTCCAACCCCCCCCCGCCCTCCCCACCACCTTGCTCACTGAGCTGCTGCCTCCACTGCCACCATCAGGCTGGGAGAACTGCCAGAAAGAATCCTCACAGCAGTGAGCTCCAATAATGCTAAACAATGGATTAATTACACTCCTCGCCTGTTTAGCTGGAGCTCCCAGGGTCGCCTGCACGTGTGGTCACACAAGACAACAACAGGTGTGAGACGCTGGTGAACACATCAACTGCCCACAGCGCAGCCCTCTGCTCCCCCTCCCTCCACCTCCTGAGCCCCATTCAAGTCATTAAGCCTTTCCCCTCCCCGCCAAGAGATATGAAAGGCTTTTGTCTTCTCTCTTCCTTCCCTCCTTCTTAAGAAGTTTCATGCTGGGAGTACTGCTGGTTTTTGCAACCCTGCTTGGAGCCATAGATGGAGAGCTGAGGGGTGAGGCAAGACTTCTTTCCAGGAGGGCATCTGCCATGGGGTGACGGCTGGGCTGGCACCGCTCTGAGCCCACCTGGCCAGGCAGGGAAGAGGCGACAGCTGCTTTATGCTCCTATGAGTGCCAGCTTTCCCGAAAGGAGGTCAGCCTCAGAGACCAAACTGCTAATTAGGTCTCATTCTGCTTCCTGCTGCCACTTTAATTTCCACCCCAGAAAACCTTCAGCTGTGAGTCCAAGACCATCAGCTTCTTTCACCCAAATGCAAATGTCTCCAAGGCCTCTCTGGCTGGCAGGCCTTTCACTGGCGCTGGCGAGCAGTGGCAGCGACAGAATTCTGCTAAGGATAGGAGCTTCCAACAGAGAGGGGTACTTAAGAAAAAATTGCCTTAGAAAATTTGGAGTCTGCCTGAGTTTGAAGTTGTGTTTAAGAAGACAGACAACCCCATAAAGGTCTATAGAAGCTGGCTGTCATAAATGAGCCCTGAACCAGGGGTTAGGAGCTTTGGACCTATTTTTGGCTAAGGAGCTGCTGGGAGAACTTGGGCAAGTCACTTCTGCCCATGAATCTGTTTACCCACCTGTAAAATGAGTGGATTGAACTTACACATCCCAGCTTCTGTGATTCTGATAATGATTTAAATCTTATTTCATATTAACAAAGTTTGTTTTTATCTGTGTGTCCCTTTCTGCAAATATAGATGTGGTGTGTTATCTTTTTCCCCCTAAAGACTGAATCTCTAGATGAGGGGTGTCACCAGTCCTTATTTGCCAAGAGGGAGAGCTGAAATAGAGAACTGCTACCCAAGGCCTCTCAGAGGTAAGGTATAGTTCCAGATCCTGGACAACTCAACTCGACTCCTGTGTTGCTAGCGGAACTCCACAGCAGGAAGCCCCAGGGCAGGTCTTCACAGTCTGAATCCAGATTCTCCTTCCTTGACACTCTGCATATCCTCTTCTTCTCTTTCCTAATCTTGGTCTTGTTCATTTCAATCTCAAATCCACTTCCAGGATCCTTATCCAAAAAGGCTCTGGATCAGTCGTTTACTTCTTGGTATCCATTGAAAACCATCTATTGCTTTTCTCAGGTATATTTGCATTTTCAGCCTCCTATGGCAGACGCTGTGATGTCCAGGTGCTCTTTCCCAGACACTTCCTCCTTCAGCCACCAGGACTGTCAGCTGGTAAGTTCCCCTCTGGAAACTACTCTCAGCTGATAAGAACTTTTTTTACCCAAGCTCAACCCTCTTTCAGGGGTGGGGGCAATACAAAGGCCCAGCCCCTTTGCTTCAATTTGGGCCAATTCTGCATGGCCACCCCAGCTCTGGAGGCCCTTGAGGGATGAGCTGAGGCCTCTGTGGCAAGCACATTGGCATTGCAGTTCAACGTCTCCCTCTGCCCCCTGCCCTCTCCCTCCCTAGTAGGTGTTGCTCCCAGGGGCATTCCCAACAAACTTATTACGCATCAATCTCTGACTCAAATTGAGTTTTCCAGGAAATGCAACCTAAGACACCTCATTTCTTTTTGGGGTAAGACAGACAGGAGAAAGACTGCATCCTTGGGTAAACGGATATGGCTCAGTGGGTGGAGGCATTTTTGGGAGCAGTTTCCTCCCTGAATTCACATTGCTTATGCAGTTACCTGCTGGCAGAACAAAAAGGCAATCGTTTGGGTCCCGTTTTACATCTGCCCCAATATTGTGGAGAGGGTGCATGGCCCAGAATTTCAGTTCCTTTCCTAACAGGACACACAGGTTTGTGAAATTCACAGAGCCAGCATCACCCAGATACACTCCCTGAAGCACAAGCTCTTAAATCTCTGGACCTGGTTCAGGGGTGTCAATCCTGTTCTTCTCTCACATCACTTCCTCCTTGCTGGGTGTTGCAAGGAGGGCCTTGCATCACACTTTGACCTGGTAATATTGCCTCATGACCTGTTATTACATATGTAGTGGCACCAGCATCACTTCAAAGGAGCCTGTGGCATATTTCCTTTACACAACACTGAGATAATACCGGTCGGGGCTCCTGGAATTAGAAAGGGGCTGCGGTAGTAATTCATCACTACCACTCCTGGCTTATATCCAACAGCAAAACAGTATATATCTGGGACAATTTGTTCAGCAAACTCTTGTGTTCCCCTAGTTTTTGCCAGGCTCCATCCCACCAGCTAAGGCCCAAGAGATGAGTAAAATCTGTTTCTGCTTCCGAAGAGCTCCCAAAGTGACAGAGACATAAAGAAATAATTATAACCCAGTATGACAAATGCCATATTAGGGATGTGTAACCTGCTGGCTATGGGAATACAAGGAAGGAGGTTCCAGTCTCCACAAATAAAGATTTGGAAACAGGTGCCATTTTCCTACTTCAGCCAAGATGACTGAGCCAAAAAGGACCATTTTTCATCAATGTATGTTCATTTACAATGTGCTAGGTAATGGGCACTGATTTATAGTCCATTCGCTTGCAAGCGTCATCTACCCAGAAGAAAGGGTCTTGCAGGTGTGCCTGAAATTCTTGCAGGGTCTTCTGCCCTCCCTATATTGATGCCAGACAGAGCACAAAGAGGTAGCCCATCGACAGAAAGAACTGCTGCTGGCCCCACACTGAGGTTCTGCCTATGAACCTACCTCAGTCTAAGCCTCAGACCAGTCCCTGACCTAGTCTAAAGGTGTGCTGGTAAATAAGTTGTCTGGCTTCTTCATTCTGTGTCTCTATGTCCCAGACACTCTGCTGAGTACAGACTATTACGATGAATAAGATGAACCAAACAAACACATATGACTGGAGTGGAATCCAGACAAATAAGGAGGCAATAATAGTGCAATGAGACCCCAAAGCAGGATACCTACCCCAGTCTTGGGCTGGGAGTGGGGAGATAAGATAAGACTTCCCAGAGGAGGTGCCATCTTAACTGAAACTTGAAGGATGAGGAGTAAGCCAGCAAAGAGAAATGGTGGTGAGACAGAGAAGATCAAAGTGCTAGGAGAGAGGAAGTGGTCTAATGAATGATTTCAAACTTGGAGGCAAAAGAGAACCTCGGCATGGCTTTGACCAAGAGTATACAAAGGTAATGGAGATGCCATGGGTCTGTGCCAGGGTGGATGCAGATGGACAGAGGTGCGTGGATCTGGGAAGCATTTTGTAAATGGACTTAGACTCGGTGAGTGACTGGATATAGGAAGTGGAGGAGGAGCAGGAGGAGGTGAGGACAATGTGCATGGCTCAGGCTTGAGAGACTGGAGGGGTGGTGGAGCAGTTCACCATTATCATATCAGAGACAAAGGCTGGGAGCAGATTTCCAGGTGCTGCAGGGGATGAGCACATTTTAACATATTGTATTTGAGAGGGACATGGGAATCCCAGGTAGATGTAGGGTCTGAAACTCAGAAGCTGGCCCTGGGCTAGAGGGGAGGTTGGGACACATTAGAACATGGGCAGACTGTAGTTGAAATCCCAGGAATGGATGAGGCCATTCGAAGAGACGTAAGAAGGGCACAGGACAGAATCCTGAGGAGTGCCCTCTAAAAAATAGTGATAGAAGAAGGAGCCTGTTAGCAGCTGTCAAGTGAGCAAGGAAGTGAATTGGAGGTAACAGAAAAAAAAGGAAAAATAAATTTCAAGATGGAGGGTGGCCATCAGTGCCAAATGCTTCTGAGAAGTTGGGTGGGCTGAGAAATGGAAAATGCCCAGGATGAGAGCAGTGACAATGACATGAAGCAGACAAAAAATGTCAAGGAGGGAGAGAGACCTCAAGAGAAGCAAGAGCATTTCAAGGCCACCAAGTTGGTTGCAGAGACCGTAGCTAGAGCACAAGGGGCAACTCAGTGTGCAGCAATGTACAGTTGAAGTTTTGAATGAAAAGGCAGTTTTCTGATGAGAGACAACATAGACCTCATGCCTCCCCAGGTGTACGTTGGCACCATGGGACCCACACTGTGGCAAGAGACAGACAAATTCCTAGGCAGACAGGGGCCAGTGAAACCCGACCTTCGAACCAAGGAGAATTTAAAGCCTGAAAACTGAGCTGCCAGTTCCAAATAGAGTCCACAACTGAAGTGAGAACTTCTATTCCTGTTTGCCCACTCTTTCCCGATTGGTTCTTTCTGAATAATGCTTTCTAACCAATTGAATGTTGCCTTTTCCAAGGCTACCTATAGCCCATCCCTCCTCATTCCAAACCTATAAAAACCCTGGACTCAGGCACACAGACAGCTACCTGCTTTCAGGCCCCCTCTCACACAGAGCGCTACCCACCTCAGGTACTCTCTCATTGTCAATAACTTTTCTATGAGTCAATAAAATTATTCTCTGCCTTGCTCACTCTCCAGTGTCCACGTACCTCATTTTTATTCATCATGGGATGAAAACCCGGAACCCACCAAACAATGGAAGCAAAAAGGAGCTGTAACACACTCCTGGCTGGGTCACTGAGCTGCAGGCAGAGTGAATGAAAAGAGCTGTGATACACTCCCATTCGCTGGACTACAAAAGTGAAGAGCTACTACTCTTCTGGGGGGCCCAGATCTCAAGACTCCCAGAACCTAGAGCTATGACACACCCCTGTTCCCTGAGCTTTGGGTGGCAGGAGAAAGAGAGAACTATGACATTTCCTGGTGGCTCAGACCTCAGGACTCCCTGAGCAGAAGCTGTGACACTGCTCTGGGGCTCTGCAGTTGCTGGCATCTTCAATTTTTTGGATGCCACCACATCCCCCTCATCCAGATGGTGCCCAAGGTGGAAGCCAGTTGTGGCAAGCCTAGACCAGCTATGGGCTGAGCGCAGAGCCATGTTGGGCATGGGATTCAGACTGGAAGCATGAGCCAAGCACAGCCTGCTGGGCAGAGTGTGAAGATCAAGCCCAGTGGGTCCAAGCAAAGCCCAGACGGAGGTGCTGCCAGCCATGGAGGTTTCTGGCTGGTGAAGTGGCACGGAAAGAATCCTGTGTCAATGTGAGCAAGTGTTCTACGGTTACTCAAAGAAACTAGAACTACTGGGTCCACCAGTTAGAAGTCCTGCAGCTGGCCACTGAGGGAAGATAAGGATCAGAGGGTCAGCCTTACTCCCAGGCAGGGCAGGCTGCTCCTGGTAACTGGCAGTTGAAGTGAAGAGAAAGAGGCCACATTAGAAAGATGGCCTGGCCCATTTTATTTTTTATCTTATTGTATTTTTTTGAGACAGGGTCTTGCCCTGTTAGCCAGGCTGGAATGCAGTGGCACGATCATGGCTCCCTGCAGCCTTGCTCTACTGAGCTCAAGTGATCCTCCTACCTCAGCCTCCCGAGTAGCTTGGACTACAGGCTCATGCCACCAAATTCCCTGCCTCAACAATCCTCTCACCTCGGCCTCCCGAAGTGGTGGGATTATAGGTGTGAGCCACTGCACTCAGCCCTACCTGGCCCATTTTAAAAGTCTCACCTTTAGGGCCTTATTTTAAGGAGGGTGACTTCTTTGTTAGTTTTTTGTTTAGGTGGAGAAAAGGCCATTATAAAAACAAAGCCTCAACACTTCCTAGTGAAAGCAGATAACCTTCCAGAAGGACTACCTTTAGAATACATTGTGGGGTCAAGGAGGAATCCCAACGTTAAATTTAATCATCCCTCTAGTGTTCTCTGGCTCCCATAGCTGCCATTCATGACCTTAGTGGCTAGGCTTGGGGGCTTCTCCCTTTGAAACTCTGGCCCTATCATAGATAAATGGTCCTTTCCTTTTAACCATGCAGGCTGCTGTGAAAGTTATGAATTTTCAAAATAAAATCTCCTGAAATTCTAGGAACAAACAAAGGAAAATGTATACACCTACTCCCCTTCCCCTACCCTACCCCTCACACAAATATTAAACAAGCCATGTTTGTCAATAGAGGATTTTGATTCTATTCTAGCTGATTCTTCACTTGGCTCCTGGGCCCATATTTCAGGGCTCTAAAGACCTAAACAATATCTTTTCTAGATTCCTATGTTTTCCCCCACATTTTTTCCTTTCCTGTATTTTCCCAAGCAGAGATCTCTTGTCACACAGACCTTATAGGGACACAGAAGTGTGATGACCTATCCCTGGGAAACATTGCAGCTTTCTCCAGGTACCCATCAGCATAGAAACAACTTTGGCTGGTGGTTCTCACACTTGAGCATGCATCAGAATCACCTGGAAGGCTTGTTAAAACAGTATTCTGGGCCCACTTCCCTTTGAGAGTTTCTGATTCTGCAGGTCTGGGGTGGGGCCTGAGAATGTGCATTTCTGACAAGTTGCCAGGTGATGCTGAGAGCGCTGGGCCACAGTTTGAGAACCACCATTATAGGCCCAGGTTGATAACTATTCAGGACATTAAACACCTAGCTCTGCTCCTGTGCCCATGGCAGAAAGAGCTAACCAGTCAACTCCCACTTTTCTACTTGGTCATGACCTTGGAACTTATCTTCTCGATACTGTTCCAAGCAGTCATTAAATAGGGTTGAATGTCAAAATGCTGCTGCTGCCACTGATGATAATCTCTAATACACCCAATAGGTTTTTAAAATCCCTACCATTTTCCTAGTTACTTAGGCCAAAAGCCTTGGCATCATCCTTGATTCAGCTCTTTCCCATTCCACTCCCAATTCATCAGCAAATGCTGTCGGCTCTAACTTTAAAACACATCCCAAATCCGACCACTTCTGACCGTGCGTACTGTTTCTGTCCTGGTTCAAGTCACCAGTATCTCCTGCCTGGATGCCTGGGAGAGCCTTCTAATTGGTTTCCCCACTCCATTCCTACCCCGACCTATAATCTATCTCCCACACAGCAGCCAGAAGAATCACTAAAAAATAAATAAATAATATATGTATCTGCTATCACATTCCAATGTTACCTAACACATTTAGAATAAAATCCAACCAAAAGATTCCAGTGGCCTACAAGACTCAAATTATCTGACATCTGCCTACCACTGTGATCTCATCTCCTTTTGCTCTCCTCATGCCACTCCCACATACACTCACGGTGCTTCCCTATTGTGCCCCCTGAGATTGTGGTTCCATCTGCTTGAAATATTCTTGCTCCTATCATTATGCAGTTCACAGCCTCACTTCACTTAGGTTTCTACTCACAGTCACCGCTTCAGGGAGGTCTTCATAGCACCTTTCTCGGCTTACCTCCCATTCATTCCTTAGGCCCTATTCTCTCCTTTATTTTTCTTCATAGAACTTATTATTGTCTGACAATGTATTATGCATTTATTTGCTTACTTTTCCTTTCCCTCGGTGGAATGCAAGCTCCATGAGGGCAAGCATTTATTCTTTTGTTTTTATTCTTTGCACTCTCACATCTCCAGTGCCTGGACAATGTCTGGTCTAAAATACGTGCACAGTACATCTTTAGCGAATGAGTGAATTTATTAACATAATGTTACATGTTGAAGACTTTCTGAGGATGACTTCATTTTATTCTCATGATGACCTGCAGGCTAGATATTATTGTCAATATTGTCCCCATAATGGGATAAATGGCTATTATGAGGAAACTGCGTCTGGCAGGCTTAAGCACTTGTCCAAGGCCTTTAATGTGGAAAGTAGAAGAGCCTAAAGGAGAACTTAAGCCACTTTGACCTGCAGACCTGGGCCCTTTCCGTGACTTCTCATCTGAAGCAGGACCAAGCTCTTTCTGTGCAAGCACATTAGCAACCTCACCTTTTAGCACAGGTTATTATCTATGTATCATCTAGCAGAGAATAAGGCTCCTGAAGGGAGCCAATGCTTCTAGAGTACAAGTGTAGGGAAGAGATCCAGAGTAAAAGCTCTGCTCAGGAGAAGAGTCACAGAAAGGGCCAGGTGGGGCACAGAACATGACTATGTGCCCTGCAATGGTGTGATGCTTCAATAGGACAAGAAAGGACTCCCAAATGGAAGGCAGGCAGTACTAAAGACAGAAAAGAGTCTGTCACAGGTTTCTGCCATAAAAGTTCAGGCTATGTAAGGGGTAACACTGGGACACCTTAGACTGGGCCCAGCCTTGGTGGAAGATAGTTGAAGGTCATTGTTATTCAGCAAATACAGATTGTGCCTGACATTTGCTGTTAAAACACATGCCCTAAAGTGCCCTTGTGCTGCTGTCTGCTTTCAATCACAACAAGGCAGACTTCTGCAGCCCCTTCCTCTGGAAGCCTCAGAGTGTTTCACAGATCTCTCGAAACTCCACATCATATTGTATTATATTATGATTCCTACTTCCCAGCTGGGTTGAATTTGTTACAGCAGCTAAAGTTACTACTGTTTTAGCTGGTCTCACACTTTTCCAGGGTCTGTCTGATCTCTTTCCCGTTAATAGCCACAGTTCTGGATTCATCCTCACTTTCTACATGCATCCTTGCATTCCCTCCTTAGGCCACTGTGATCAGTCAGCAATATAATGGCCACCATATTGCCATATCCAATGGATACATTTCTGACCTCTCTTCTTCAACCTTTCCTAGATATATGAAACACTTCCATCATTCTGTGTACGTCTGTGACAGCACTCTTCCCTGTCTTTCTGTTGCTTCTTGCCTAGCTTTCTCTTAGTCTCCTTTCTTGGTGTCTTCTCTAGTCCTTTTCTCATCTTCAAAGGGCTGGGGCTTCTCTGTGCTTGCCTTCTAGACCCTCTACTCTTCCTATTCTACGAACATCTCCCAGATGACTCCTTTAAACCCATAACTTCCACTACAATTATACCAGAGTTCTCCAAATATTTCTGTTCATGTCATCTTTTTTTAAAATGAGCATAGACCCCTCTGTGTGTATGATTGTTTATTTACAAGGTGACATACATGTATCACTGTACTTATTTACTCATCATATTATAAAACCTGTATATTATGGAAATGCAAAAAATTAGACAAAAATAAATCTAGATAGAAGCTGCAATCTTTTCCCTCTTAATGGATCCTCTTGCTCACATTCGTCTTGGAGACTACTGATTGACAAACCGAAGTTCATTGACAGCCAGAAGTTCATGTTTCCCCTTCCGTAGTTGCAGCGTAGCTGAAAGGGGGCTGCTTACCCTATCAAGAGGAAAGACTACCACTTAAACACATCGGAAACAAAGTTGGAGATGTATATAAGTGTCTCTCTGTCTGTGTGTATGTGAATGTGCAACTGTCTACTAAACACTAGATATCATAAAGGTATATCAAATTCAAATGCAGCATGTCCAAAACTAAACGTCATTTCTCCCCCCAAACTCTGCCTTTCACGAAAGTAACAGATGATGATGGAAAATAATATCATGTCAGAAAGCAAGGAAGTATTCAAAGGTAACTGTGGATATGCCAGAAGGACACAAAAATTTGCTCAAAGGGAATCTTAATGGCCAATTTTTGGACAATCACAACATCAAAAAGAATGATGGCCATAATAAATTATAACATTGAATATATAAAAAACAGAATCCAGTAGTCCATATTAACACTTTTTTAAAAAGCGTGAAGGGAGTGCAGAAGTAGGGAGGGAAAGCTCTTCTTTACAAATGAATGCTGGCTAATAAATGTATAAGAAATGACAGATTTTAGGAAATCAATATTTTACAACCAACTATAGGATAATTGATTTGGGCAAGGATCATTAATGGATGATAATGGGTGAAACATTATTCAGAACAAGATATTTACACAGTCACATTGTATCACCTCCCAAATTACTGATTAATTACAAAAGGGGAAAGGTGCCTTTGTTGTGGAGAGATTAAACTTGGCATCATTAATAATGGGATAAACGGCTATTATGTGTCTCACGATGTGACACAACAGGGAAGATATAACATCAGTTATGCAGAATTCCCACCCAAAATGTGCAACCTGAATCTAACCACGAAGAGACAATCCTCCACACTCAGACTGTGGTTCATGCTACAAGGCAACTGGCCTGGACTCTTAAGAAAGATCACGTCCTGAAAGAGAGAAAGTCAGAGGAGACTTTTGTAAATTACAGAAGACTAAAGAGACATCACTGTATGCCCCAGAATAGGGTGACATTTCAGCAGGACAGCAAAGTGCCTCAAATGAAAGATAGGGTATGCTAAAGACAGAACAGAGTCATGCAATTCATGATTCTTGGATTTTAGGCTTTTAAAAAAGCCATTAAGCATATATTTTGGGACAGCGGGGACATTTATGTGTGGACTGTATATTCAATGATATTATTTAATCAATTGTAAATGTCTTGGATATTGGTGTTTTGTAGGACAACGTCCTTGCTCTTAGGAGATACACACTGATGTATCTAGAGACTGAGGTGTCATGATGTCTGCAACTTACAAATGGTAAAAAATGGCTCAGTTAAAAATATATAAATGTGTGTAAATTTGCCTACATTGAAAAAGAGAGAGAGGGAGAAATTGAGAGAAAGAGAGAAATAAAGCAGATGCAGCAAAAGTGTAACAATTGATGCATCTAGGTCAAGCATACAGAATTATTCATTGTGCTATTTTCCAACTTTTCTTAAGGTTTACATTTTTTCATAGTGAAATATGGGAAAACAGGCAAACAGACCTTGCTCCTGCTCCTGCCAACACAAACATCATCAAGGACCACATTAGAAAAAGCTTTGTTTGATTATCCTGTGAGTTTGAACTTTTCCCTGAAAGCTAAGAGAAACCGGAAATATTTTAACCAGAAAAATGACATGACCTAATTACATGTAGGAGGTGGGAATAAAGAAAGAGAACAGTATGACTTCAGCTTCTGGCTTTTTCTTTGTTCTCATCCCCTATCTAGATGGGTATATTCTAGTCTACCTTCTAAATTCCCCTCTCCTTGGTCTTAATCTTAGCATTCTGATTCCTATGTCAAAGTGGTTTGGTTCAGGCCCCTCCATCCTTGCTCTCTGGATGACTGGTCTCCCTTCCTTGACCAAGGGTTCTCCCAAATCAGTCTGTAGTTGGGGATACAATGACTTTTCTAACATATAAGCATGACCAAAGCATTCCCTGTTTAAAACTTTTCAGTGACTCCTCTGGGAGAATATTCAGCCTCCTTGGCTAATCACCAGTATATATCTTGGTCTGGCACCTGTCTGCCAACCTCTTTAAGCTGCCCCTCCCACTGCATTTTCATGCCTGCCCTATACTCCAGCTAATCTGTTAGCAGTACTTCAGATTTGTCCAGTTTCTGCATACCTTCGAGCCTTCATACAATGGCTTTCTGCCTAAAGAGAATACATCTTTTCTCCTTCCTCTGTTTGAACCACCTCTATCCATTCATCAAAATTTAAGAATCCTGTCCTCTGGAAGCCTTCCCTGACTCCACCAAGCCTAAGTTGCCTGTACTTCCTCTGCTTCTCTTGCACCTACCTAATAACCCTGTTGTGGCCCTTCATACTTGTACCTATTCCCCATTAGACTCTGAGGCCTTTGAAGGCAGAGGTTATGCTTTTTCTGTAATAATATCTGTGCCTGGAAGATGGTGGTGCTGAATAAATGATGATTGAATGAATGCAACATGAATAGGAATATCAGTTAGGGTTCTTCAATTAAAAGTACCGAAAATCAACTGTGGTATGAAGAGGAATTTACTAGAAGGGTGCTCCATATTGCACACTGTAGGAGCTGAGCAACAGACCCTGAGAGGGAGAAATATGCATGGACTAGACTTGAGCAGCAGAACATCATCAAGAATTCTGCTGACAACAAGTGATGAAGTCACTGCCATTGAATGAATTCAACTAAAAAGGTTGTAACACATTGGAATCATGGCTGCTTTACAGTTTTCCTCAAAAACACCCTGAAAAGTAGAGCACATGCATGAGAGCAGTGGAAAGATGGCTGGGGTGCCAGAAACTGGAACTGGGGTCTGTGCTTCCCATTCTCAATGTTGGTCAAACACAAATGTTCAGCTCAATGACTCTCAGGAGCCCACTGAGATCACCATCGGTGAGACCTTTTGTGGTTGCAGGAAAATACTTTTAGTGTTGAGGTTTCAAAGCATCATTTGTTTCTCTGGGGCTTCCTCTGTTCCTGGCGTAGGAGGCCTTCCATGGAAAGCTCCAAATATGTCAAGTTTATGGGCAAAGGCTGTCCTCACATTTCTAGAGATCCATCCCATCCTCCCTTCTCACTGGGAAGGGCTGCCTGGGGTGTTTCCTCCTTTCTGAGGTGAGGAGGAGCCTCAGTTGTGGTGAACTTGCCACCCCAATACCCTACTTTCATCTCCATTTTACCCAGCAGAAACTGAGGTTGGCTTACATCATAAAATGCCTAATTTCTCTTCCCCTGGCATTCCCCTCACAGCCTCCACAGAGCACCTGCCATCTTCTAGCTGCTGAAGGGTTGATGAGGAAAGGTGATACAGATAATGTATCTGGAGAAGGGACACCTTACAGAGTCATGGGCAGATCAAAGTCACACCTGAAAAGCCTCAGGTGGTTCAGAAAAGACAAACGTTCCCCTTCTTTACCCCTTGACCTTCAGCAGACTGTGGCCTTTTATACTTTCTTACAGTCACTTCTTTGTGAACTTTCTCCGCCAAAAGGCTTGAGACCAAGCTCCAGGGCCAAAGGCACTGGAGTCACCCCAGCCTCTGGGAACAAGCTGCCTCTTTTATAATAAACATCCATGAAGTGCTGGAATTAGTTCTGGTCCCATTGGAAACAAGGGTAACCTATTTTTTCTCACCCAGAGGAGTGCAACTTTTAACGGGAGAGGAAGAACTGCTAGCTACACTTACTACACTCACTCTCACAAAAGAACACTAACATGGCCACCTTAAATAAATCCCTTGGGTAAGGGTTTTCCTGTAGTATTTCTCTGAAAAGCAACATGAGGAGTTCAGAGTCTGCTCACCCTGAAACCTGCTTGCCCTGAGGCTCCCAGACTCCTTGCCTCTATGTGCGGCAACCCAGCCTCAGGTGGGACCTTCATAACTAGAGCCTCCTGTAGTATCTCCCACACCGAAACTCAGCTTTTATGCATGTGGAATGTGCTTTCGCCTCCTGGAGCTCCAGAGGCCATGCATCTGAAGTCCATAAATACTGTAAGATTCCACCTCCTTGTACTCTTGCAGCTGGAGGCTTGTCCCAGAGCTGGCCCAGATGGTTTTGGCATAAGGCTGCTTGCTCACTGTTCAAAAATATGACCTAAAACTGACAGCTAACAAAGACACTCAGTTCTCACTGCTGCTCAGGGCTGTCTCATCTGGCTTCTCCCCTGCCCCCTCCTTTGCTACCTTGCTGGCCTTTGACCCTGCTGACCCCTCAGCTACTGCCCTATTTCTTGCTCCTTGGACTGAGTTCACCACTGGAGTACTCGAACCTGCCTGCATTTCCTCCCAACGTACACTGCCTCTGATTCCTTGGTATCTGGTTTCATCTTTCTACTTGTCAAAGGCAGCCTCACAAATACTAAATCCCATGGATTTCTTCATGAAGAGACTCATGCTACTGAGCGTCCGTACTTGAAAGGTTCTTCTGTTGGATGTCTCTGGTGATACAATGATTACCACCATTGTCATCATGACAATCATCAATAAATTACAATGCATTATATTGGACTAGCACTTAACTGCCTTTAAAACACTTACATGTGTATTATCCCATTTACTCCTCATGACAATCTTACGATGCATGAAAATCAGAATTATTTCCATTTTGCAGATGGCATTACGTGTCCTACAGAATAAGTGACTCAGTCAAGACCACATGAGTGCTGGAACTGAGCCTAAAATTCAGGTCTTCTTTGTCCCAATGCCAAAAACAAAAAAGCTTTGGCCTCAGAAAGATTTGACCAGTTTTTTTAACCTCTCTGACTCTATCTTCCCATTTGTCAAAACAAGCCTAGGTGTGTGACCCGAGGCACACTTCAGAAGATGCCTGAGAGGATGAGAGATCCAACTGAGAAGGCATGGGGCCCACTAAATACCCTGGGAAGCCCTTGGCTGCTTTCTCCTTGATTATTGCCCTTCACACTCCACAACTGGACTCAATGCACACTTATTGTATAACTAACTCATCAGTGTTCTGTCCTAATTTAGGAATGTTTTACTAATGCTGAAAAGAAACCCTAAACTCCAAGCCTTTCCTCAGATAATGCTGGGCTTAGCAAAAGACTGAATTGCTCTTAGCAGGGAAGCGAAAATTCTTCATACCCTCAAAGCAACATGCACATCCCAAGTGCTTACAGGATGTAAAATTTAGTATCATGCATTAGATATCAAGCAAGGTTTCTTTTCTTACCTTCTTCACAAGTTTAACCTGATTCCAAGCTATTAAAATCAATTTGGCAAAATGCTTTCCCTGACAGATCTTAACAGTTTCACCTTTGGTGGATGGGCAGACCTTCCATGAGGTGCAGCACAGTGGAAGAACCAGTGGGTTCCAAGAGGGAGGCAGACTCTGTGGCTAAGTCCTGTGTTTGCAAATCCTGTTTAACAGAGACAGGAAGCCTTGCACATGTTCAGGAACAGGTTGGGACAGAAACATACGGGTCGGGAAGGAGCCAAATGTCTGCACTGTGGCCCTCAGTGGGTGTGGCCAGTAGGAGACTCTGCCACCTTGCTTGAGATGCTGCATTTCATTCAGGCAGCTACACAGAGCTAAAAACCCTTTGCTCTGATGTATGAAAATCAGCTTTGGAATAGGAAAGTACTTGGAGTCACTGGGGAATGAATATGATCTCCAAAACACATTTACTGCTCACATTCAAATGAAGATTAAATGATTCCTTTAATACTCATCAACTCTATTAAACTTCATAGAAGCAAAACCTTTTGAAATAAATTAGTCAGATACTTTCCAGAAACAACAGGCTTTTGAGGCTACATTCTCTTCTGCCATTACCTGTCCTCCTGTCAAACCAGGGAAGAGGCCTGATGAGGAGGAGTGGAGGAGGCAGGAAGCCAACTAACATGTACAAGGAATGTCCCACATGCCTGGCAAGGTATGAAGCACTGTGAATGTGTCATGTTATTTAACTTCTCCTATAATCCTGGAAGGTAGCTACTCTTATTATCACTAATGTATAAGGAAGAGCATGGAGAGTCAGACATCTAGAAAATGACAGATTGGGGACCTGAACCTGATTCCAAACATTCTTTGCTGCTTTTCTATTTAACTCTAAGCCCAAAATAAGCATGGACATTATGGTGACATATGTATGCAATTAGAGCTCAATCATCAATAGTTTGGGTTGCAAAGTCTGACCATTTGGTTCAAATCCTGTTTCTGCTGCTTTCTAGTTGTGAAAGCTCAGGGAAGTTATTTAATTTCACTGAGCATTGGTTTCCTCATCTGTAACATTATGCATGAATTTTCAAGATCACCCATGGACTTGAGGCTGATTAGGGCTACGTCTCCAAGGATTCAGGTTTATGTATTCTTTCTCCTTGGCTTATATGGGTCCTGAAGTGGAAAAGTTTGTAATACTCTTTAACCATGCTCAGCCAAACCAGACAGTAAATGCTCCATCAGTATTAGTTATAATGATTATAGATTTATATAGTCACCATGAGTTGTGATTCTACAATTGCTTCCATTTTCTTTTAAATTTCACACAATAATAAATTTTTAATGACAAAACTGCAAGGAAAGACAAGGGAAGAAAAACTAGTGCACATGAGTGAAAATAGTCTTAGATACATTTCTATCTATGACACAAAAGTTAGCTTCCTAATAAAGACAGAAAATGATAAAATGAATGGAATTTTAAAATAGTCTTCACATTTATAGGATGCTAGTACTCTGTAAATCATATCTTTTGTGATATTAAACAATAAAAAAAATTTATTTATATTTTTTCTTCAGTTGCATGCTTACTGCCTTATTAAATTTACCTATGGAATGAAAGTTTGAAAAAAATGCAAGACTCATTTTTCAAAAAATAAGTTCCATTAAAGCAAATTCAAGTGACCACATTTTTTTCTCTTATTGAACCTCAGAGGCACAAAATTAGATTAAGCATAACCCGTAGTTCAAGACATGCTCCACAGATTTTATTTTCCAAAGGCAGCTGCAACAATATCTTCCTCTCACATGCTTATCAATAATATGGCCTGAATACTCCTCCTATAGAGAGGTGAGATCTGTGTCCCCTCTCCTTGAAACTGGGTGAGTGACTCACTTGTAACCAATATGGCAAAGTCAGTAAAGGTGATTTAACTTCTGTTTCGCTTGCTGTAATACTCAGGCTGGAGCCCCAAGGTGCCATGCTGTAAGGAAGTCCAACCTAGTGCACATGACAAGACCACTTGGAGAAGCCCTGAAATTACGTGATGAGAGAGAGCCTAGCTATTTCACCCCCAACCACTATCTGATTGCAACCCCATGAAAGGTCCCAAGCCAGAATCACCCATAGCCACAGTGAAAGATAATAAACTGCCATTGTATCAGGCTACTAAGTTTTGGTGTACTTTGTTGCATAGTAATTTTAATGGGACATACACCATCACTATCAGTCTATGAATGGCTCTACAGATTGCTTGAGCAATTCGAACTAATATAGTGATTTTGTGAGTACTGATTGCACATCTTTCTGGATTTTTTCCTGATAATATTTTGATATTTTTAATGATTGTTTTTATTATTCACCTATTTGTAAAGTTTTTATGAATACAATGCCTATCCCTGCCTCATCCCTCAAAAAGCAGTATGTAGCACTATTTGTTTACCCTAAAAACTCGAATTTCTTCTAAACTTGGATATGGTATGGGAGTATACCACATATGTGAACTCTCCTCATCCTTGTGCTTTCCCGGTGGCTACAAAATTAGGAACTTCTGACTCTACCCTCCTGAGCATCAGTTTTCTGCATGTAAGATGGGGACTAATACTAAATTTGTCTGTGTCTTAGAGTTGCTATAAGCACCTATTTAGAAAATGCTAAAGAAGGCACTTATAAGAGATAAAGACTTATATCATAAAGCTGTATTATTTTCACAGTTTTCTTATGTGTATTTATTTTTTTTGTACTGTCTCGTTCCTCATCTGGGAAGCAGGCACCATCCTCTTTTCTACTATGTGAACTTGAAAAAGTTCTCTGTTAATAATTTATTGTCTATGTGGCATAGGTTGTACATTTCTTGAGGGTGGGAACCAAATCTTTTTTTTTTTCTTCACATTAGTAATGTAGTAAAGCTTTGAGTTTAATAACTTTTTCCTACCTATATGTACCAAAATCTGTCCTAGAATTTCAGTAATGACCCCTCCTAGAATAAGATTCAAGCTGAGCGTGCCCTACCCATGATCTTATGTAAGATCATGGATCCTATTCTAGGAGGGGTCATTACTGAAAGACCAAGAGAGCCTCATTAAAAAGTGGTTTTGCCCTCAAGGCAGCCCCACGGCATGGCCCCTAAGGACAGCTTTATAAAGATTCTGTAGTGCTAGTCCCTGAGCTTGCTGGAACTGAGATTCCCAGATGTCCATCTGCTGCACAGACTCCAGGAAGGTTGTTTTTGATGATACGATGTTTCTAATTTCTACTCACAGGTTGAGTATGTTCCCTGTTTCCTTTGGGAATTAAAGCCAGGGTCTTGGGTGTGGAAATTTCCAGAGTTGGAGACATAATTCTTGGTTTTCAAATCTCACATTCAGCTCAGTCCCTAATTGCCCACAAAACTTCTGTTTACCATGCAAGGATAAGGGACCACATGAGCCTTTTTTACCTATAGGCTGAGACCTCCTTGCAGAAGGCTGGCAATCTCGCCTTGGGGGATATTTCGCAGCTCATTATTTTTTCTCTTTAGATACAGTAGCCTCACTTCTGCTCATTAGGCTCCTTTCACTACATCATTGCCTTTCTTTAATGTGGCTGGTCTATTAAATAGCCCTCACCTGGCAAAGCCCCACAGTGTCCCAAATGCGGCTCTGCTCTCCTGCTTTCATGACTCGGTTTGGACGTCGCTTTAATAAGAGTAGCACAGGCACCAGCATCTCGCATCTCCTCAAACCACAGAGCCCTTCTGCAGTAGAGGGAGGAATGCCCAGAACTCGGAGGACATGCCTCTTAGTGTTCACAGATTCCTGAAGGCTTTCACAGAAAAGGAATGAGGTAAACCAGAGGAACAGCTCTGAGCAGAAATATTGGCATCCCATTTATTCAGCGCTACCAAATATCAAAAGGCAATTGATTAAATATTGATCTGACAACTGCTTGAAAAGGAGCAGGTGCTTCTCACAATCTGGCAAGAAAACAGGGTCAGGAACACCAAATGTGGATACTGTAAAAGCATGTTTGCAAAATCTCCATGTCTTCTTGCCATGATTAAAAGGCTTGTTAGTCATGGGTGAAATCTTATAGAGGGTATGTGCTTGAGTGTCAGTTCATATTAAGCTGCATGAAATTCATGTTTCTTCTTTAGTCAGAATCCTTCAAACTGACCCAACCGATGCAGTTGCTTTGTGGTGGTTCAGATGAGCTTCTTTAGACTTTTTCTGAAGGTCAGATCTTGAACTAAAACACATCTTAAAAGGGCAGTGTTTGAGTCTTTGTTTTCAAGCACAGAAACCCCAATGAGCTAGTTCAATTAAGAACTGGTTTATTAAAACATACAAACATGTAGGCATGTATATGTATATGCATGTGTTCATACATATGTATATGTAAAGCTGATCTAAAGCTGAGGAGTCTTCAGAAAACAAATGTCCTTCCCTTTCTCCCTCTTCCCTTTCCGCCCTGCTTCCTCCTACTCTAGGTATTATGGGCTTTCATTTTTATGTCTTTCTGCCTATATGTGGGTTTTTCTTCTTTCCAATAGTCCAGAATCCTCTTAGCTCACCCGTAACTGGCTTGGCTTTGGCTGTGATTTGTCCTGGCACTGACTTCTGCTCCCCAATTAATGGCATCTTACCATTGCTGTAGGCTGGATTGCAGTCATGAAAGGGTTGTCACTGCCCTTGTATATACAAAGTCATAGCTATTCACATTGTCATCACTTCCATTGAGACTTGTTCATTGCTGGTGCTACACGTGCAAAATTGAATTGTTTAAAATGTCTTCAGAAAGATTATAGTATGATTTAGCACTGAAATGAAAAGGTATCATGTACACACAAAGATATGTAAACAGAGCAATGGGGCATAAATTTGATATTAGCAAAGCAAATATTCATCATTGGAGAAATGGCAGCAATTTCATATTTTCTTGTAAAGCAACAACCAAGCACTTTATAGGACCTAAGAAAGGAAGACACCTATAAGTAGATGAAGCTGTGTTACATTTTGTTTCTGACATATTAGCAAAAGGATCGCCTTATCTCATATTGAACACTGCCACTGAAAGCAGAAAAACTGCCAAATCCTTCAGCATGGACTAAGGAAATTTCAAAGCCATGAGAGGCTGATGTGACCAATTCATGTGTCAAGCGGGACCACTCTTAAGACAGTGAACATCTGTTTATCATAAACTGCTCAACTTCTAGCAACATTTGTTTCAACTAAGGAAAAAATAATGTTATTAATTTGGTCAAATGGTAAAGCACCAGAATCAAAATTTTCCAAATCGCTGTTCAGCATCTTGGGGGAAAATCCTGGAGACAATAGTAGAGCACTCTTGGCAAAGGATATGAACAGGTACTTTTCAAAAGAAGACATTTATGCAGCCAAAAACATATGAACAAATGCTCATCATCACTCACTGGTCATTAGAGAAATACAAATCAAAACCACATTGAGATACTGTCTCATGCCAGTTAGAATGATGAACATTAAAAAATCTGGAGACAACAGATGCCAGAGAGGATGTGGAGAAATAGGAACACTTCTACACTGTTCTTGAGAGTGTAAATTAGTTCAACCACTGTGGAAGACAGTGTGGTGATTCCTCAAAGATCTAGAAATAGAAATACCATTTGACCCAGCAATCACATTACTGGGTATATACTCAAAGGATTGCAAATCGTTCTATTATAAAGACACAT
>CAUYLG010003706.1:0-67761 GCA_963573385.1 Cacajao melanocephalus
CCTCATCTCTACTAAAAAAAGTATACAAAAAATTAGCTGGGTATGGTGGCTTGCACCCGTAGTCCCAGCTACTCAGGAGGCTGAGCAGGAGAATTGCTTGAACCGGGAGGCAGAGGTTGCAGTGAGCCCAGATTGTGCCACTGCACTCCAGCCTGGGCAAAAGAGTGAGACTTTGTCCAAAAAAAAAAAAAAAAGAAAAAAATTAGAAGTTTCTTATTTCTATGTAGATTTTTACTTTATATAGTTGAGATTATCTTATACATGATTTTAACAATGGACAACACAGCACTCTTTACAAGTTTTATAAGTAAGTTGTTATGTTCACCATCTTTTCTTTAAGCCTGTTTGCATCTATGTTCATGAGAGGTATTGGTCAATAGTTTTTTTTTTTTTTTTTTTTTTTGGAATTGCCTTTCTGGATTTGGTATTAGAGTAATGCTGGCTTCACTGAATGAATTAGAAAGTATTCCTTAAATTTCTCTCTTCTGAGAGAGATTGAAGAGAACTGGTGTTGTTTCTTTCTTAAATGTTTGGTAGAATTCACCAGTGAACCCATCTGGTTCTGATGTTTCATTTTTCAGAAGGTTATTATGTGTTGATTTAATTTCTTTAATATACAGAGGCCTATTTGGATGATTTATTTATTTTTATATGTTTTTACAAATAGTGCCTTTTTAAAAAATTGGTCTGCTTTCTTGGTATGTAATTGTTCATACTATTTCTTTGTACCTTTTCTATTTTTATAGTTTTAGAGGTACAAATCCAGTTGTGTTATTTGAATATATTGAATAGCAGTGAAGTCTGAGCTTTTAATGTAGCGATTACTCAAAAAGACCATTCTACCCATTAGGTAGTATTTCATTTTTTCCTTCCCTTCCACCTATTTGCACTTTAGAGTCTACAGTGTCTATTAGTCCATACTATATGTCCATATGTACCTATTGCTTAGCTCTCACTTTCAGACAAGAAAGAGAAGTTATTCATTTTCTGTTTCTGAGGCATTTCACTTAGGGTAATGGTCTCCAGTTCCATCCATGTTGCTGCAAAAGACATAATTATTCTTTGTTATGGGGTAAATAGTATGATATTGTGTGTATGTGTGTGTGTGTGTGTGTGTGTGTTTATCACTTTCTTCT
Source organism: Cacajao melanocephalus (assembly GCA_963573385.1). Lineage (NCBI taxonomy): Eukaryota > Metazoa > Chordata > Mammalia > Primates > Pitheciidae > Cacajao > Cacajao melanocephalus. The sequence goes on from CAUYLG010003706.1 coordinate 1,137, forward strand.
TGTCCAATCATCTGTTGATAGACACTTAGGTTGATTTCATGATTTTGCTATCGTGAATAGTGATGAAATAAACATGTGAGTGCAGATCTCTTTTTGACGTAATGGTTTCTTTTCCTGAGGGTAGATACCCAGTAGTGGAATAGCTGAATCAAATGGTAGTTCTATTTTTACTTCTTTGAGAAATAGCCATACTGTTTTTCACAGAGGTTATACTAATTTACATTTTGACCAACATATATAAGTGTTTCTTTTTCTCTGGTTCCTCAGAAATATCTGTTGTTTCTTGACTTTTTAATAATGGCCATTCTGACTAGTGTAAGATGATATCTCATTGTGGTTTTAATTTGCATTTCTGTGATGATTAGTGATGTTGGGCATTTTTTCATGTTTGTTGACTGCTCTGTCTTCATTGGCGACATGTCTGTTCAAGGTTATTTGTTTTATTTCTTATTATGTTATTGAATTCTTTTTCAGATGCATTATTTGAAAATAAAATATATATATTTGAGACAGAGTCTTGCTGTGTTGCCAGGTGCCAGGCTGGAGTACAATGGCACGATCTCGGCTCACTGCAACCTCTGCTTCCCGGGTTCAAGCAATTCTCCTGCCTCAGCCTCCCAGGTAGCTGGGACTACAGGCACACACCATCACGCCTAGCTAATTTTTTTTGTATTTAGTAGAGATGGGGTTTCACCATGTTGGCCAGGATGGACTCTATCTCTTGACCTCATGATCTGCCTGCCTCAGCCTCCAAAAGTGCTGGGATTATAGGCTTGAGCCACCATGCCTGGCCTATTTGAAAATAATTTATCCCATTTATCATCATTTGAATGACTATATACTTCAAAATGGCCCTTTTTCATTTTTATCATTAATAATTTATTTTTATCTCTTCTCTTCTTAGTTAACCTGACTACAGGCTCAGTAATTTTGTGGATCTTTCCTAAGAACCAGCTTTTGGTTTTCTTTATGATTTTTGGTTTTCAATTTACTTGATTTTTGCTTTAATTTTTATCTTTCTCTTTTATTTACTTTGAGCTTAATTTGCTCTTATTTTTCTAATTTTCTAAAGTGGAAGCATAGGTAATGGATTTTAGATTTTTTTTTCTTTGGTAACGTGAATTCAATGCTGTGTATTTCCCTCTAAGTACTGCTTTTACTGCATTCCACAAATTTTGGTAAGTCATGTTTTGTTATTATTTAATTCACTTTTTAAGTGTGGTTCATAGTGAAAGGCAACTTACAACTGTTTATATCCAATCAGAACAGCTGAAAGAGTGAGGTTTTTTGTTGTTGTTGTTGTTGTTGTTGTTGTTTTTGAGACAGAGTCTTGCTCTGTTGCCCAGGCTGGAGTGTAATGGCACTATCTCAGCTCACTGCAACCTCCACCTCCCTGGTTCAAGCAATTCCACTGCCTCAGCCTCCTGAGTAGCTGGGATTACAGGCGCACACCAGCACACCTGGCTCATGTTTTTGTATTTCTAGTAGAGACGACGTTTTACTATGTTGGCCAGACTGGTCTCAAACTCATGACCTCAGGCAATCTGCCCATCTCGCCTCCCAAAGTGCTAGGATTACAGGTGTGAGTCACTGCACCCAGCCAAGAGTGAGAATTTTTAACAACTTTTCTTTTAAGTTAGAAAATACAACTTATTTTTATTGTATATAAATGATATTTTTTCTCATTACCATCACCACTTTATCTCCTCCCTTGCTACCTTCCCCAGCCACTGACATTCCAGCATTGTACCGTCTCTGATGTAGTTTGGATATTTGTCTCCATTCAGATATCATGTTCAACTGTAATCTCCAGTATTGGAGGTGGGTCCTGGTTGGAGGTGTTTTGGTCACGGAAGCCGATCACTTATGGCTTGGTACTCTCTTCATGATAATGAGTTCTCAAGAGATCTGATTGTTTAAGTATGTGGCATCTCCCCTCACCCACACTTTCACTTGTTCCTGCTTTTTTCAGGTGAAGTGCTTGCTCCTGCTTCACCTCCCACCATAAATAAAAACTTCTGAGTCCTTCCCATAGGCAGAGGCTGACACTGTGCTTCCTGTGCAACCTGCAGAAATGTAAGCCAATTAAATTAATTTTCTTATTAAATACCCAGCCACAGATACTTCTTTATAACAATGCAAGAATCACCTAATAGCCTCTCCAAGAGTTCAATTTCTTTTCCGTTTTAGATCCCACAGATAGTGAGGGCATGAAAGTGTTTTGCTTTTTGCTTTTTGTTTGTTTGTTTTTGGTATGCTTGACTTATATTTCATTTAATATAATTTCCTTCTGTTTCTTTCATGTTGTTGCAAATGACAGGATTTCATTAATTTCACAGTTGAATAATACTCCATTGTATGATGTACCACATTTTCTTTACCCTTCCATCCAGCAATGAGCACTTAGGCGAATTCGAAATCTTAGCTATTATGAATAGTGCTGCAATAATAGTGCTGCACTATTATTAGTAGTGCAGATATCTCTTTGACATACTGATTTCTTTATTTAAGATATATACCTACCAGTGGAATTGCTAGATTATATGGTAGTTTTATTTTTGGTTTTTTGAGGAACCTTCATAATGTTCTCCATAGTGACTGTATAACCATTTTAATTGGATAAGATGACATATCCTTGTAGTTTTGATTTGCATTTCTTTGATGATTAATGATGTTCGGCATTTTCTTTTTATAGAGGTATTACCCTTTGCCTATCTTTTTTTAAAAAATTTACATTCAGATTTTTGGCCCATTAAAAAAATCTGATTAGATATAATAAATAAAGTATAGTATTTGATAACACAACAAGTTGACTATAATCAATAATAATCTATTGTATATTTTAAGATAACCATAAGAGTAGAATTGCAATGTCACTAACACAAAGAAATGATAAATCCTTGAGCTGATAGCTGTCCTAATTACCCTGATTTTATTGTTATACATTGTATGCTGGTATCAAAACATCACATATATCCTGTAATATATACATCTATTCTGTACTCACAATAATTTAAAGTAATAAAAAATGGTATTTCTCTCTGGACACCCTGCTTGTTAGATTTTTTTTTTCATTTTGTTAAAATCATAAAATATTTTGCAAAGAAGCTTAAAGAACTACTGAGAAACTCTTGCAAATACTTTAAATCATTTCTAAATCCAAGGAGGACTCTTGTGGGTAAGCCCCCTACTGGGCACCGAGGAAGGAGAGCTAAGCAGACCCCCAGCACAATTAATGCCTGAAGAATAACTTACTGCTCGTTTATTTCCTTTTATATAATCCTTTTATATAATCATATCTTAGTTTGTAGTCGGAGAAGTGTCAAGAGGCAGACATGGTACAGAGCATGAACTAAGAAAAAATAGCCATACCAGGACAAGAATCAGTGGCCCAGGTACTAGTGCCCCTGCCTGAAAGGGCATGCGCTACAGGGCAGCCAGCACAGGCGGCAGCATTCAGTATCATAAAGATACCCACTGTATGACAGGCTTGGAGCAAGAGTCACCCCTCCTGTAAGGGAGTTGTAGTATCTTGCATCCAGTTCTTGTGGAAAGTTGGCCTCAGGCTGGCAATCCTGTGAACATCCAAGAGCTTAAAACCCCTCCGGTATAATTGTGCCTCTTGGCTGTATACCCTGTCAACTCTCTTGCTACTGTGCTAACTCAAAGCATTCTCCTATGGAAAACCTTAGAAGTTGCCTGTCCCTGGATAAGAGATATTGCACACTGCCCATCTCCTTGTCTTGGTGACCAAATGGGAATAGGCCTCTTGTTTATTACTCACATGATCGTCTTGACCTTATCACTATCCTTAAGATGACCTCATTCACTACCCTTCCCCCTAACCTGTACCTAATAAATACAGATGCACCTAGATGCTCAGGGCCTGGCCTGACTCTGCTTGTAAGTGGCACTGCCCACCCCCGCCCAGCCCAGCTGCTCTTATCCAGTCTTGTGGTGTTTTGTCTCTTTATTTCTCAGATCCAGTGCCTCAGCACAGTGATAGGGGACACCCTGCAATCCTAGTAGGGCTGGACCTTACAGATTTTGATAATTAAATAAACAGCAGAAAAGAGAAAAATAAGCAGAAAAATGAATCTTAACAAGTCAACTTACTTCTTTATACTCTAAATAAAGTTCTAAAATATTGTTGTATAATATCAAGAAATAGTGCATCTGGGAATTTCAAATAAGAGTATTTTCTAAAGGTAAAAATTATTGCTTCATTGTATAACTGGCCACATACATGATATTGAATAAAATACTTCAACTTTTTCACTTATGGATTTTAATTAAATACTTTGAAGGACTGGACAAATTTATTATTTAATTCTAAAGCTATCTATGACCACTCATATTGGTTTCTTGGAGGTATTCATAGGGCTCTGAGAGTCATTGAGAAATTACAGAATAGAGAAATCCACTTTAGGCTTCACTTTCCACTTTTCTTTCAGCTAAAACAGCACTTTTTGAACTTTAAATTGCTTTTAAATGTATTGGGATTTTGTGTTAGATGTCACTTTCATGAAGTTTTCCAGACTTTAAAGACAAATGGTTCATAAAATGTTGGAATGACTATCCTCTAAAATTCCGTGATACTTTTTGCTAAAGATATTTGGAAATAAATAATATAATGTCATAGCAATTTTGTATATATTTAAATTGAATTGTATATTTTTTGTTTAAATTTAAATTTGCATATAAATATACAAATGTCTATATATGTTAATGACATGGTGTCAATATTTAAATTAATATTCATATAAATTTACACATATAAATTGATTAACATGTATTAAATTTACACAATGAAGTATTTATTAGTATTTAAATTAATACAAATAAATTCTTATATGTATTTATATTTTTACATATAAATATTTTATATATAAATATATGTATATACATATGAATATATGTTTCACTGAAAAATGTTTATGCTTATGTATATAAATGTATATATGTATACATATATTTATATATAAATTTAAATATACATGTAACTAAAATATTAATACTAATATTAATATATTCATATATATATTTCTATGTATCCATTTATGTATACATTTATATATTACTATACTATATGTATGTTTATATGCATATATGTATATAGATGTATTTACACTGAGAACCATGTATACATTTATACACATTTAGTTATACTGGGAACCATAAGAATTCTTATTATTCATTGAGCATTTCAACAATAATCATTATTGTTTTGTTTTTCACAGTTTCACTGAGAAATTTTTATGTTTATGTATCTAAACATAAATATACAGGTAAATTTATATATAAAGAAATGTGTGTATGCAAATATATGTATATATATTTGTATTTGTATATTTAAATATATATAAAATTGGGTAAGGCATTATATATTAATATGTATAAATTGATGTGGAAATATATTCAATTCCTCTAAAAACATTTTGTTTTCACATCAATAGACACTAAAGTCATGCAAATAACACAAGCTTTATGCATCAACTATATTTTTATTCAACTAGGAAAAAAATCCCTTTGTAATTTAAAGAATACAATTCCAGTAATTAATTAAAAATGACTCTCCAGCACAAATATGTTTTTCAATGTAACATATTATACAAAAATCCAGAATTACACCCACAATTCAACCTGAAGTAATTCACATAATAAATTGACTTAACAAACTGTTTATATCCTCTATAAAATAGAGTACATTTCATTTATTTGAGTTAAAAATCTGTTAATTTTTATTCATATAACTGTATATTGAAAATAAGAAATATCTTTCATATTTTGTAATAATTGTAGAAATCAATACTGCTTAAAAGAAAAATGGAATTAGGCCTATTTTTATTAATATTTTCTTTTGTCAAATTTCTTTGATTTTTCCAATTTTTAAAAAACTATAACATTTTTTATTATTGAATGTGAACAGTTTGTGAATTATGACAAAACCAATTTAACCAGTACCCAGACTAAGGAATACTTTTTAACCATATTTAAAAAGCTTCCTTTCATGTCCTTTCTCAATCATCAATATCTCCTTATTCCGCAAAAAGAAAATCCATTACTTCTAACACCATAAATGAGGTTGCCTGAAATTTATGTAAATGGAAACATAGTATTCACTCTTTTGTGTCTGGTCCCTCTTAGGCAACTTTATGTTTGTGAAATTCATCTGTGTTGCATACAGTTGGTATGGTGTGGCTCTGTGTCTCACCCAAGTTTCATGCTGAATTGTCGTCCCCAGTATTGGGGCCTGGTGGGAGGTGTTCTTGTGATTCTGAGTTCTCTCTAGATCTGATGGTTTAAAAGCATGTGGCACTTCCCTCTTCCTTCTCTCTCTCCTGCTCAGACATGTGAACATGTGCTTGCTTTCCCTTTACCTCCTGCCATGACTGTGAGTTTCCTGAGGCCTCCCAGCCATGCTTCCTTTACATCCTGTGGAAGTGTGAGTCAATTAAATCTCTTTTCTTCATAAATTATCCAGTTTTAGGAAATTATTTTTAGCAGTGCAAGAATGGACTAATACATAACAAAGATTAATTCAGTTTCTTTTCTATGCAGCTTTGAACAATGAAACTTTAATAATGGATATGTTCTATACCTGACAGTTGATGTGTTGGGCAGCACCGCTATAGTGAATATCATTATTGAAATATTTTTATTCTATTTACCATTGAATAACATTAGCGTTGTTTTCTAAATGGGGCTATCATAAACAGTGGTGCTATGTACATTTGTCCACATCTATTGGTGCACATATGTACTGATTTTGTTATACCTATATCTACCTAAGGGAATGTGTGTGTTGCAATTAACTAAAGAGTAATAAAGATTGTTTTCAAACTATCTGTAGTCATTTAGTTACACTGGGAACCATGAGAATTATTATTGCTCATTAAGCATATCAGCATTATTATTTTGTTTTGTTTTTCTCAGTTTCACTTATCTAGAGGAGATGCAGTGGCATCATATCATGATTTATTTTGCATTTTCTTGATTATTACTGAGATTGAAAAACTATTATATTCTTATTGACCATCTGGATATCTAATTCTGTGAAATGCTTTTTAAATTACATTTCCAATTTTTCCAGTATGTTTTTATTAACTTGCTGAAGTTAGATACATTATGGCTCAAACCCTTTGTTGGGTTTATGTCTGGCATATATCTGCTACTATTCTGTGTTTTTTCTTTCTTTTTTTTTTTTTGTAGTTTTACAGCAGGTCTTAGCATGACCAAATTTATTTAATTTTAATACAGTTCACTTTATAAATATTTTCCCTTAAGATTAGTACCTTTTATGTTACACAGTAATCTCTTGGTATCTGCAGGAGACTGGCTCCAGGACCTCTTAAGTTTACCAAAAATCCATGAGTGCTCAAGTCAGTAATATAAAATAGCATAATATTTGCATATTACCTGCACATATCTTCTATATATTTTAAATCACCTCTAGATTACTTATAATAGCTAATATAATATAAATGTTATGTAAATCATTACACTATATTGTTGTCTTTTGTATTATTTATTATTGTTGTACTCTTATTTCTTTTAAATTTTTGAATATGTCTGATCCATGATTAGTTGAATCCATAGATGCAAAAGTCACATGTACAAAGGGTCAAATGTATATGAAAAAAAATACAAATTTAAAGCCTTGAAACTACTCTTCTATGTTTTATTCTAGAAGCTTTATAGTTTGATCTTCCACTTTCACACATGCAATTTCATTGGTGAGATTTGTCTCTATTTTATTTTGACTTATTGATGACATATAATAAATATAGATATTATTATTTATTATATGTAACCAAATAATTGAACACCCTAATTAGGGAATTTTGAGGAAAGCTGCTTTTTACAGTGGTGATATTATTTTCTCATCCTTTGCAGTATTCATGACTGTGCATGTGTGTGTACATGTGTTATTATTTTGGCTAGAAAATTCAGATCAATGTTACCACAAGAGGTGATGTCACACAAGCACATTTTTATTATATGGAATGTAAATACAGCTATTGTAATGATTGTGTATGATATTGAGTTTATCAACTGAGATAGAAAATTGTTTTCAAGAAAAGATAATTATATTTCTAGGAAATAATATTTTTAAACAAATTAGTAGTGAACATCATTAAGGGCAATACTGAGGGAAGGTGTCTTCTTTCCGGGTCCACAAGGGGGCGTAGTTTCTAGGGCAAGAACTTCCCAGAGTCATATTTTCTCCCCCACCCATTCATCTTCATCTGGGAAATCTAATGGTTTATCTTTAATTTTTGCTGACACGGGAAGTCAATCACTTCAGTGGAAGTTCCAAGGAACTCCTTTCACTGGCCAGAGGTCTTAGAAAAGGTGGGGGTTCCTCCCAGGTTAAAGGTCCCCTTGTTCCACACTCCTTTGGACTTCATGTTTGGGTCCCCTTCCACGAACACTCCCTTCATGGAAGATGCCTCTCTCTTGGATTTCCACTCTGGAGTCCCCTTCCACACTCTCGTGGAAGCCTATCTTCCCCTCCTAAACTCCATCTCTCTGTCTATTCCCTTCCATTCATTGTGGAAGCTGCTTTCCTCTCCTGGATTCCATCTTTCCGGATTCTCTCAGTGTGAGAGGAGATTTCCTCCTCTGGTTTCTCCCATTCTGGGAACCCTTCTCACTCAGTGTGAGAGCAGCTTTTCTTTCTCTCACTCAGTGTGAGAGTTAGCTGTTTCTTTCTTTCTCTCTACCTAAATAAATCACTTTCTACAAATACTTTTGAGTCCAGCATTTATTGCGCACTGCGTCATGGTCTCCTCTCCCATTTTTGGAGAGTGATAGACCAAGAACCTGGAGAAACGTCCTCTCAGGGGAACTGAGGGCTCCACTGAACCCCTGAACCCCAACATTACAACACTAAAAAGAGTATCACAAAGTAATCTTAAGAGTGCTCATTTTTGTTACATTATTTCACTTGCTTCTCCTCTTTAAATTATACAACAATAAATTAACATGTGGTTCACTTCTTCACGGGTACATGATGGTATACTTTATTTATAACATACTAGATGTGTCAACGCTATTTAATATGTGTGTTTACTTGATATTGTTTCTGCTTATGTTTAAATATATTTATATATTATCTTGGATTAGTAGCAGTGACTAAATTGGTAGAATATGTTTAGAGTATATAGATAATTTGGTCCCTACGTATTTCTCTATTTTATCCTAAACAATAAAATACATGTGCAAATTAAATGTACCAGATTAACTGAGTTTATTATTGTAGGAAAACAGACAATGGAAAATAAACTCCTGTTTTAAATAAATTCCAGCTCTTGTGGTAGCTGGAAAAGTAGAAACATATCTTAATATTTTGGACAAGAAGGCCAGTGAAGGGGCAGAGTATAAGTCTGAGTAATGTGTTAGGGTTACTGCGGTTGGTGGTTTCTTCAGTTCAAATAATATAATGAAAATAGACTCATTGAATGGCTTCAAACAAGAGCTAATAAATAGAACTGTTCTCATTAGAAAGTGTGCTGTATTGAGGCAGCTGCAATATGCAGCCATACATGATAGTGTTAGAGAGACTGAATGTAAAATATCTTAAAATCCTTTATTGACTAAGTGTCTTACTTTGGAAAATCCTTTTAATCTCTCCAAAAATTAAATTCCCTTATATGTGTAAGAGATAACACGCTAGTAACATTGTAGAATTTTGTAAAGATTAAATGATACAATCTTGGTAAAATTTACAGTGTATTCCCTGCTGCCTAGTATTAACTTAATAAATGGTAGACATTATTTGCATTTTTGTTATCTTGTTGTCCTTAAAGTTATAGCCATTCAAGTCTGCAGCCACTGAAAAGGACATGAAAATCCTAAAATAGGTAGATTAATTTACAAAGAGTGTTTTATACACTAGCAAAAATATGAGTCAAGTTGGAATTTCCTTACCTCTGGTTTGCTAACACTGTTTGTAGTTAACATAGTTCGATGCTAAATTATTTCATGGGAAAGAAAGCACATAATATTTAAATTATTCAAATTTTTGACTAAGCTGGCAATAATAATTCATTCTAACTTCCTGATCAGTAACTGGAAAGGAAAGGGGCAGAAATGCATCACTCACTGAATATTTTACAATCCATTTACATAAATATTGGTGAAATGAATGATATTTTAAAAGAGCACACAACTCTACATCCAATAAAATATGCTACTCTCCTTATTATCAACGGGACAGGTTCTAAAAATGTTGACAGATCTATACATTTAGGTTAGTAATATTCCGTTATTCACTTTTATGCTTACATAAATATATCAAGCATAGAAATATGTATTTGTGAATGTGCTGTAATTTTTTAAAGCGTATATTGAGAAAAGGAATGATTTCTTGCACAATGGGAAAAAACAAAAGGGAAATTATATGTTCACATGATTACATGTCTATATAATTTATTCTAAGTGCATGAATATTAAATTAAATGCTACTTCAAGATCCTAAAGCCAATTGTCATAGTTGTATGTAGTGATAATATTACATTGACAAAGACCCACAAGGAACTGACTTTAGAATGTTTAGGACTAGTGTATGTCATAGGACTAACTGAATCAGGGGCTGCAGGAAAAATCTGCTAAATTTACAGAGTCTATCATTAAGTATATAAATAAATTACTGAATAAAATTTGATTAAAAAATCAAACTATACATTTGTCATTCTGCTTAAATAGGTAGCTTTGGTATCTGGAAAGATTTGTAAGTATTTTTTTTTAAACAAATACTTGATAAGCCATTTCAGAGTTCAAGGTAGATTAGAAAACTTAAGTTAAAAAAAAATGAAGACGTTAAAGCAAAATGAAAAGTAAATTAGCAGAGAAGTTGCTGCCATTTATCGTATCTTAATAGAAAAATCCTCTCTCCTGCAGAATTTAGTAGTCCATCATCTTCAGTAATCATCTTTGTTGTTTTGAATGCTGGTAGCTTCTTCATTTCAGAATAGTCACATCAATCATTTCCTAAAGATTTCTAGTCAATAGAGTTAACAAGAATTGTGTACATCATTCGCTGATTTAGGAGACGTGAAAATGAAACCTGTGATAATACAGCAGTCAGAGACATTATGGGTGGATCACTGTTTTGAGGAAAATTTCAGGAAAATGTCACAAAAATATTTTTTGATAAATTCAATCTGAGGCATTTGTTACCGCAGTTTGATATAAATGGTTTTGAATCAGTTAGGTGTGTTTGAGTTAAAGTGACTTCAAAAAATGTAGAAATGTTTATGGTTTGTGTACGTTTGCAGAATTGAAAGTGTTTGGCCATTGCAATTAGTTAATTATTTTGTAATTATCTGCCTGATGTCTATTTTATATATTGGACTGTAAACAAGAACTTATAGAGTGTTTTGTGCAATACACACTAAAATAAATGTTTCTCTAATTCAGTGTGGTAGAATAATTAAATTGTATAACATATTCTTAAAGTCTACGTAAAATTCTAGTGCATGCCTGTATTTATAGAGCTCTAGCTGTCAAAACTCAAGGAAAATATCGTAAAGTCAAAAATCTCTATAAAAATCAAATAAAAGATTGTAATACACTTCAAAAATTGTTTGAATATACAAATCATGACACTTATAAACAGTATGACATGTCATCTAATGAAAGCTGAATTGTCATAAAATATGTGTGAACAAACAATCCTAAGGAAAGACTTGAGGCGGTGGCTCATGCCTGTAATCCCAGCACTTTGGGAGGCTGAGGGGTGTGGATCATCTGAGATTCGGAGTTCGAGACCAGCCTGACCAACATGGAGAAACCCCGTCGTTATTAAAAATACAAAAATTAGCCAGGTATGGTGGCACATGCCTGTAATTCCAGCTGCTCAGGTGGATGAGGCAGGAGAATCACTTGAACCCAGGAGGCAGAGGTTGCAGTGAGCCAAGATTGCACCACTGCACTACAGCCTGGGTAACAAGTGAGAAACGCTGTCTCAAAAAAAAAAAAAAATCCTAAGGACGTTAAAATGACATTGAAACATTAAGTATATACAAAGAATATTTAGTTTAAATTAAATGCAAATGCAGTATATAAAAATACCGTGCATTAAATAAAACAGGGCTACTGCCACCACAAGGTAGCTTAGTTAGTAAATAACAAATAAATAAATAAATAAATAAATCCTATGTTAGGTGCTGGTAAATGCTGTGAAAAAAATAAAAAAGGTAAATTCAAATATATGTGCATTTAAAAATGTACATACTCTTGTATCTATATGTACATATATAAAGCTATATATGTATATGAATGTGTATACCTATTCTAAAAGGCTAATTGATTTCCAAATTAAAATTTATATTTTATAAACATACAGAAAACATAAACAAAATGTAAATGTAAAAATCTTCCTAATTCCACCAAATACAAACAGCATTTTCATTTTGTGATTCTGTACAGTATAATAGATCATACAGATAAATCATTTAAAATAGTACATTTTCATTGAGGATACTTTATCTTCTCTAAGGTTCTTAAAGGATTTAAACAACTTTGAGGTTGTCACCCTGTTACCCCCAAAACATTTAATATACCATAATTTTTATGTTTATACCTTATGCAAATCTTGTGACATTTCTGTCAGGTCTTAGTATTAGGTTTATAATAAATACAAATATGTATGATTCAAATATATTAAAATATCTTAACCTCATTAAATTCTCTTGGAAAATGCGTTACTTAAGGTAAAAGTATCATAGAAAATGTTTTTTCCCTTAAATGTTAGAGCTTCTTCCAATAAAGTTGGTAACAAAACTATTTTAGGCAGATATAAAGTCCTCCCCGATTTTTTTTAAAAAGTGGTAATTTAAACTCTTAAAATTATCTCTTTTATTACACAGAATGTTTCATATTATTTTACATGCAAATCACTTTATATTTTTCCCTTCATGTGTTTTTATATGTTATATTGAAGCTTAATACATCAATAAAACCTGTAAAACAAATACAACTTCAGTACTTGAAGCACCCTCCTCACTGCCACCCAAAAGAAACATACCTGTGTAACAAACGAAAGCCCAGATCAAGGTATAACATGTTACTGGCACCCACACACCTCACTAGTACTTACTAACAGTTTATTACTCCCCTGAAAATTTAACCAATAGTCTCACTTTTATCGCTCGTGGTAGGGGAGCAATGATTCCCGAAGATGTCAATGCCTTCTTCCCTAGTACTTGTGAATATGTTGTTCCATAGCAAATGAGGATTAATGATGAAGAATTTATTCAGGTTTGCTGCTCAGCTGACCTTAAAATAAGTAGAGGATCTTGGATTATGCAAGTTTTTCCTGTGTAATCACAAGGGTGCTTATAAATGGAAGAGGGGAGTAAAAGAGTCAAAGTAAGGAAAGAGTTGTGGAAACAGAAGCAAAAGTCAGGGCAACAATTGGCTTTTGAGATAAAGGAGTAGGGAAAAACCCATGAATGCAAGAATCCTTTATAAGCCAGGAAAGGCAAAGAAATGGAATCCCCTTGGAGTCTCCAGAAAGAATGCAGCCTGCTGACACATTAATTTTACCTCAGTGACACCCCTTTCAAACTCCCAGCAACCAGAACTGTAAGAGAATCTTTTTGTGTTCTTTTAAGCAAGTAAATTTATGGTGATTGGATACAGCAGCAAAAGGAAAGTAATACATTCTTATATTACTTCTTTTTGAATTTTATGTAGATTGAGAATACAATCCACTTTTTGTGGTGATTTCCATCACATAGTATTATAATAGTGATACTGATGTGTAGGGCTACTTCATTGGATTCACTGCTGTTTAGTATTCTTCATGGTATGCAGGCACCACCAGAAAGTGGACAGTGGCAGCTCTACAGCACCTTTCTAGGATATCCATGAAGGACAGTGGTGAAGGGAAATCTTACCAGTGGGCAGAACATTGAGCAGTGGACCTGGTTGTGCACTGCACATGGAAGGAGAAATGGACAGATATGCAATTATATACTGATTCACGGTTTGTAACCATGGTTTGGGTGAATGGTCAGGGACTTGGAAGAAGCATGATTGGAAAATTGCTGACAAAGAAATATGAGGAAGAGGTATCTGGATGGACCTCACTGAGTGGTCAAAAACCATGAATATATTTGTATCCTATGTGAGTGCTCACCAAGGTGTAACCTCAGCTGAGAAGGAATTTAATAGTCAAGTGAATAGGATGACCCAATATATTGACTCCACTCAGCTTCTTTCCCATTGCCCAAGGGGTTCATGAATAAAATGACCATGGTGGCAGGGATGGAGGTTAAGCATGGGCTCAGCAACATGACTTCCACTCACCAAGGCTGACCTGGCTACAGCCACTGCTGAGTGCCTAATTTACCAGCAGCAGAGACCAACACTGAAGGTTGATTATATTGGATCTCTTCCATCATAGAAAGGGCAGAGGTTTGTCCTCCCTGGAATAGACACTCCAGATATGAGTTTGCATATTTTTCACCCAATGTTTCTGCCAAGACTACCATCCATGGACTCATGGAGATAATTTTTCCACCATCATGCTATTCTGCACAGCACTGCATCTGACTAAGGTGTTCACATTATGGCTAAAGAAGTGGGTCAGTGGGCTCATGCTCATGGAATTCACTTTTCTTTCCATGTTCCCCATCATTCTGAAGCAGCTGTACTGATAGAATGGTGGAATGGCCTTTTGAAATCACAATTAAAATGCCAATGAGGTGACAATAGTTTGCAGAACTGGGGCACAGTTCTCAGGAAGTCCATGTGTGGTCTGAATCAGCATCCAATACATGATACTGTTTCTCCCATAGCCAGGATTCATGGGTCTGGGAATCAAGGGATGGGAGTGGAAATAGCACAACTCACCATCTTCCCTAGTGATCCACTAGCAAAATTTGTGCTTTCTGTTTCCAAGACATTACATTCTGCTGGCCTAGAGGTCTTAGTTCCAGAGGGAGGAACGCAGACATCAGGAGACACAACAACGATTCCATTAAACTGGAAGTTAAGATTGCTACCTGGACACTTTGAGCTCCTCTTACCTTTAAGTCAACAGGCTGAGAAGGGAGTTACAGTGTTGGCTGGGTGATTAACCTAGCCTAACAGAAGGAAATCATTCTACTATTCCACAATGGAGGTAAGGAAGATTATGCATGGACTAGAGGAGATCCATCAGGGTGTCTGTTAGAATTATCATGCCCTGTGATTAATGTTAATGGGACACTACAACAGCCCAATCCAGGCAGGACTACAAGTGACCCAGATCATTCAGGAATGAAGGTTTGGGTCACTCCACCAGGAAAAAAATCATGACCTGCTGAGGTGCTTTCTGAAGGCAAAGGGAACACAGAATGGATAGCAGAAGGTAGTCATCAATATCAGCTATAACCACATGATCAACTGCAGAAATGAGTACTGTGATTGCCATGAGTATTTCCTCCTTTTGTTAAAAAACATGTTTGTGCACATACATATTTGTACTAAGAAAATATCTTCATTTTATTTCCTTTTCCTTTATCATGTGTCATAGTATTTACTGACTTTACTTCAGCATTTAAGCATTGTTAACTTTATATAATAGTATTTGGTTTGGGGATTGGTGAGTTTTTGGTTGTACAAATGATAGTTGTGTTATTTTAGGCATAATTCTGACCTTATTATTGTCTTTATTTGAAGATTATGTGTGATTTCAGGAGATGTGTATGGGTTCAAGTTGACAAGGGGTGGTATTGTGGTGGTTAATACTGAGTGTCAACTTGATTTGATTGAAGGATGCAAAGTATTGATCCTGGATATGTCTGTGAAAGTGTTGTCCAAGGAAATCCAGATTTGAGTAAGTAGGTTGGGGAAGGCAGACCTGCTCTTAATCTGGGTGGGCACAATGTAATCAGCTGCTGGTGTGGCTAGAATATAAGCAAGCAGAAACGTGAAAAGATGGACTGGTCTAGCCCTCCGTCTCCATCTTTCTCCCATGCTGGATGCTTCCTACCCTTGAACATCAGACTCTAAGTTCTTCAGTTCTTGTACTTGAACTTATTCTCCTTGCTCCTCAGCTTGCAGACAGCCTATTGTGGGACGTTGTGATCTTGTGAGTTAATACTGAATGAACTCCCTTCATATAAATATCTATTCCATTAATTCTATCCCTCTAGAGAGCCCTGACTAATACATGGCGTTTGTAGTTTTGGAAAAAATTATAAATAATGCTACTTTGGATATAATTGCACATGCGCAGGAGAGAAAAATCAAGAGACACATAGACAAAAATGCATACACAAACACACATATATGTGAGATTGTTCATGTATGAGTAGAATTTCTTGGTTATAGTATATGTGTACATTTAATTTAAGGGACATTTTCTCAAGCTATCACAAGTGATTATACCAATTTTTACTCTTCCACAGTCAATGAATGAAATCATAGTTGTTCCTCATCTTCAAATATTTAATATTGTTTGTCACTGCCATTTACTTATTTATTTGCTTGTTTGTTTATTTCATTTTAGCCACTCCATTGTGAATGTGGTAGACTATCACTATGGTTTCTATTGGCATTTCTCTGACCATTTTGTTTTGCATGAAGCCACATATGGGAATGCAGTCTTATCCAGATTACTTTGTTGCTTTTTTAAATCATGTTTTCTTGATAAATAATGATGCTAAACATCTATCTCTGTGATTATTTGCTATCATATATATTATTTGATGAAGCACCTTATTTCATCTTTTGACCATTGTTTAAAGAATTGTTTTTTAAATCATTAAATTTTAAGAGTTCTTATTCACTCTCAGACTTGGCTCACATTTCTATCATTTTAAACATCTTCCACAGGCAAAATTTTTAATATTGGGAAAGTCTAATTTGTCTTTCAAGAAAAAAATTATGTAAATTTATTGCTAAACCCAAGCTCATACAAGTTTTCTTTTTTTTTCTTTTTTTTTTTTTCTAGAAATCTTATAGTTTGTTTTACATGTAGGTCTGTGGTCTAATTTGAGCTCATTTTTGTATAAGTTGTAATGTATATGTCAAACATCTTTTTTTTTGTGTTCGGACATCTTGTGCCAGCATAATTTACTGAACGGTCTATCCATTCTCCATTGAATTAATAAAACCATTTTTGATTAAGTAAATTGACCATATCTCTATGGTTTTATTTCTGAGCTCTTAATTATTTTCTCTCATAACAAATGACTTTGTTGAATTTTATGTTTATTAAATATTTTGATGCATTCATCTGTCAACTGTCCAAGTTTTTGCCCATTTATTTATTAGATGATATGCTTTTCAAATGTATTTTCTTTAATATTATGAATTTCTGGGAATCCTATATTTAGATAAATCTTTACTCTTTTTATTAATGTTAACTTATTTTTAGTTAATATATTCATAAGCTGAATATATTATCTATGTTTAATTTACTTTATTTTGTTTTAATTTGTATTTTACTTTCTTGATATCAATGCTATGTTGATTTATTTTTAATATGTTTACATTATTGACCTTCCTCTGAATACAGTTTTTCTTTTATTACATTTCCACCGAATTTCCTGTATCTTCACTAGACTTTAGCAGGTTTAATCTGTACTCCCTGCTGTCTTCATTAGGTAGATTTTATTTTAATCGTTACCATGCTTATCTCAGCTTTCCTGAATTTTGGAATATTTTCTGAATTGTTTTTGCATCACTAATCCTTGAAGAATATTTTTCTGCTTCTGAAATTTTAGTTTTCTCAAATTATACTTTTTCCAAGTCTCTTTAAACAAATAGGCACTTTCAACTATATATCAGTTGTTTCCGCTTGTCATTAAATATTGTGTTTACAGGGAATTATGCATTTTAAAAATGTGCTGACACCAAAAGTCTGTCATGAAATTTTCCTTTCTCTGTATTTTAATAATCTACCATACAGCAGTTAATTAGCGTAGCATATCTTATTAAAATTACAGGTTGATTTGTCTTCTTTCCTTCACTCGTAAAATTTTTAAGGATGTAAACTAAATTTTATCTTTTGATCCCTAAAACATAGTAGAGATTTTGTCATAGAGTTTACTGTATAATTAACTATCTATCTATCTATCAAATATCTATATCTATCACAATATCTGTTACCTATGTAAAAAAAGAAACATTTTTAACATATTTTCTCTTTGATTTTGTTTTTTAATTTTCTCAGGGAAAATCTCCCCTATTTGCTTACAGCAGGTTATTTTCACAGAACCCTTTATTATTTTTATTTCTCTCTCTCTCTCTTTTGCTCTCTTTTAATTTATAATAAAGATAGAATTTTTCATCTGAAGTGTTCCCAGCAGTAGTGTATATATATATAAAACATATGTTCCACTCTCTAGGTAGTTATTAAATATTAAATAGGGCAATTTATGTGTACTTCTTCTGGATAGAATGGCCATTCTTATTTTCTAACCAATCAAGTCTTTTTGATACTAAAGAAAATGTGTCTCAACCTGACATAACATGACCTAAACCTTGTGCACTTTCTTTATTGCTGGCAATTCATTTGGCATGGCATTATAAGTTATTTGCACCTTATTGCATATTATTTCTCTGATCTTGGTCCTGACAAAATGTTTCAGATATTCAAAAACTATTTATTTTTGTCTCCTGATTATGATATCTGAAACCATAATTGTATCATTAAAAATGGATGATTTTACAGACTATAAATAGTAGCATATTTTTAAGAATGTCTCCATGGTTAGTTGCAGAGGCAAATGTTTTCCTATGTTTACTTAACCTTAAATTCTTGTATTAGGTAAACTTTCTTTTGTATAAATAAGACCATTGGGCCCCTGCACTGCTTTTTAGTCTTCCAGATATATGTTCCAAAAGAACAAAAGTCCTTTGAAATTAAGGTTTAGAATAGTTTTTTTTTTTAATGGGAGAAAAGTTTTAACATATTAAACAAATTTTCACTAATATTGCATGTCCTTATATGTCAGTTGTTCAACTTTACTGACTGTAAGCCTCATAAAAATTGAAATATAAGTAAGACATAACATTTATCTCATTATCTAAATGTAATCTCCCTAAATGTACCTGTCCTGTCTTGCTTGAAGGTAGCTTAGATCCTCATCAGACTGACAACTAAACCATCGTGAAATAAAATTATTTGCTAAGGAATTGAGTCCTTAAAAAATTAGCCTGTATTTATTATTTGCCTTTATTCTAGCCTATTGTCTCAATTTATTAGACTCACTTTCTCCCCAATTATCAACAGCAACATATACAATGCAATGAAATAATATAACTACTTATGAAAGAAGTTTGTAAGATTTTTCAAGAGATGTAGGATTTCTTAGAAATCATAATAAGCTTCTCAAATCTCACATAAAATTATTGACTGTGAGGATTTGGCAGTGTTTGACTAGTTACTATGAAAGAAGAAAAGAGATCTTGCAAATGCATATGAGTTACTCAGTAAAGAATGAATAGCAAGAAAAATCAATGAAGCTCTGAAATAACTTTTAAATAAATAATAAACTTTAAAGTTGATGCAAATGACAAATATGGAATAGATGCTTCCATGTCATGCTGGCAGATATGCCATTGTAAAGATTTTAGAGTTGGGTGATAACAGGGTTTACATCTGGGATTTTAATCACATTAGAACATAACTTTGCACATATTTCTGGATTTTTCTAAATCAATTTGCTTATATTTAAATGGTATGATTTTTACATAATTTTAAAGAGGGTATCACATGACAAGATAATATATGTAACAAGCTTAGATCAATATAGGTTTTATGGCAAATAATAAATGACATCTATAACTATTGTATTACTAACACTACTTTTATCATTTCTGCTACCAAGATTATATCATACTTCTGACTTAAGGATATAGTTACTGTATTCATTATAAAATCCACAGTAATATGTTTTATATGATTTAGGCATGTATTGAAAAGCCTTGCAGATTCCTACATCTATGCTCAATCCTAAGCATTCCTCACAGTTTGCATACATCTTAAGGACAATAAATTGTAAAGCCCACACTTAATTTTTGACTGCTAGCACCTGGTAACTTTAAGCCACTGCCCACGCCATTTCACTCATTCTCTTTAGTATGTCCATTTTAGAATATAAATGTTTACTGAGTGTATACTGAATACTAGGTATGAATTAAATGGTGTTGAACAAAAAAAGGTATTTGTACTCAGAAAAGAAACAGCAAACAAGTTAATAACCACTTTGCTGATTATGCTAACCATGAAGAAGAAAAATGAAGTGTTATCATGAAAGAAGCAGTTTATGGGGAGGCGTTATTTAAGTCATAAGAATCAAGAAATCATGTTAGGTAAGAAGACAGTTGAGCAAAGAGCTAAATAAAGTGAGACAACGGCTCTTATATAGAGAGGGGCAGAACATTCCAGGACAAGAAAGAGCAAGACCTAAAGTGCACAACAGGTATGTTTAAAAAGTCCAAGAAGTACAAAGAAGGCAGAGTTGGAAAAAGGTGTGTGAATGAATAAGGGAACGGAAGATGATGAGCTCAGAGATGATAACAAGTGTGTTTGGTAACTATATCTTGTAGAGCCATATAGAGCATAATGAAGACTTCAAATGCTTGGTTGAGTGAAATGTAAACCATTGAGAGGGTATGAGTAGAAAAATCAGACCATCTTACTTCAGTTTTAAAAGTATCACTTTGGCTGATGAGTAAAGACTGTAATTTAAACAGGCAAAAGTAGAAGCAGTGAGACAAACTTGGACGTTGTTACTATTTTCTGAGTGATGAGTAATGGTGACTTGAAATAGAATGACAGAATAAAAATTTCAGAACTTAGTTGTATCTATTTTAAATATTCAGCCAACAGAAATTGCTGGTAGATTGTACATGGAGGGATGTAAAAAAGAAGAAGAAGAAAAAAAGACCAACGAATACAATTAAATTTTTATCTGTGTAATTGGCATAATTGAGTTACTATTAATAGAAAGAGATAAGTTTGGGAAAAGATACTGCTTTTCTTCATGTAGAAATAAAGAATTTCATTTTGCACAAATTTAATTTGAAATGCCCTATCAGATATATAATTGGTAAACACCACTTAAAGTTAATCCATTTAAAAAAGAAAATTTTTATTTTTATGGACACTGTATCTTCTTACTCTGAAAAATAAACCTCAATACTTATTATTTCATTTATATTCAGCAAAGTTACATTTCATGTTTCCTGAAAAAACATATCAAGTATTGATTTTTAAAGAAAGAATGACATAAAAGCATCTATCTCATATTTGTCTTTTGCATTAAATTGTATTATTTCCTTAAAAGTTAGTGCTTAATGAATTTCTGTTGATATTTAATTCAATCTCTAGTGAAGAGATGAATGCATATGCACTTCCATTGTTTACTTCTTTCATAGTTCCTAGTCAAACACTACAAGATTCTCACATGTCAATAGCTTTGTGTGAGTTTTGAGAAACTGATCATGATTTCTAAGAAATCTTACATCTTTTGCAAATCTTACAGCCTCATTTCATAAGTAATTGCATTATTTATTTGTATTGTATTTTTTTGCTGTGGATAATTAGAGAGAAAGTGAGGCTAATAAATTGAGATAGTAGGCTAGGATAAAGCCAAATGATAAATAGAGGCTAATTTCATGAAGACTAAATTCATTAGTAAATAATTTTATTTTGTGGTATGTCTGATGTCACTGAGGTGCACAGCAAGGTTTCTCCATACAATGTGTAACAGGTGTATGTCTTCATAGGCTGACCATGCTGTTAAGGAGAGTGATCCAAGTAATCTTTATTCTATAGATAACAAGAATCACCCTGCACTCTCTGCACCAGCACCATAGTAACTTAATAGTGTTGGAAACTTTTTCTCAATTATATAGGAATGTTCTTTAGGCAGAGGATGACTCATAACTTTCTATGGGTAGATGTGCTCGACATTAAGATTGCCAGAGATTAGCATGTTTCCCTGATTGACATGCTACTTGCATAATTTTCCCTTGTTCAACCTAATTTATCAGTTCATAGCCCCACTTTTATCTCATACCTTCATATAATCTAGCCAAGTTCAAGGCCGACATTTTTATCTGCCTCTGTAATCACCTACTCCTGGAAGAGTAGTTGCCTACTTTTGAAAAAATATATATTATCTGTTTATTTGTTGACAGACACTTAGGCTGATTTCATATCTTGATCACTGTGAGTAGTGCTGCAATAAAAACGGAAGTGCAAATACCTCTTCGATAGACTGATTTCCTTTCTTTTGGATATATACTCATTAGCAGGATAGCTGAATCATATAGCAATTTTATATATATATGTATATTTTTTTAAAGGAACTTTCATGGTTGTTGCACTCATTTGCATTCCCACCAACAATATATGAATACTTCTCTTTCTTTTCATCCTTTCGACGTTGGGAGCTAAAAAAATAATCGATGTCTTGGAGGTAGTGAATACAATCATTGCAACCAGAGGCTAGGAAAAGTAGTGGGGAGGGCGGGATTAACAGATTTAGTTAATGAATATGAAAATGCAATTGTATGTAAGGAATAAGAACTAGTGTTCTGCCAAATAGGGCAATTACAGTTAATAATTTATTGTATATTTCACAATAGCTAGAAAATTGGAATGCTCCCAACACAAACAAATAATATTTGTGGTGAGAAATATCTCAGTTCTCCCAAATTTGATTATACATCATATGCTTGTATCAAGCTATATCATATACCCCATAAGTGTGTACAATTATAATGTATTACTAAAATTTTGAAATTATAGCATGAAAGTTTATTAAACCAGAGACAAATTATTTGAAAATTAAAAGCTGCTTTGTATCACAGGCCTTCATGGAGGGGAGAGTAGTCATCCACAATAGCAAAATGTTTCATAATTCTTGTAAATTACACCACACACATACACATACCCACAGTGGTATGCTGGTAAATGTTACCGACAGACTATACAGGAACAAAAGACATGATATGTACCCTTTGCCAATTCCTGTGAGGTGAAAACTTCTACCACTGCAAATTGCAAGTTTCTTCTGTTAGTTTCCTAGAAGTCTGATATGGGGTTTCAATATCTCATATTGAATTGTCCATCCCAATGTGGGAAGTGGGGCCTGCTGGGAGGTGGTTGAATGATAGGAATGGATTTCTCATGAATGGTTTAGCCCCATTCTCTGAGTGCTGTTCTTGTCATAGTGAGTAAGTTCTTGTGAGATCTGGTTGTTTAAAAGTGTGCAACACCTCCCCACTTACTCTCTCTTGCCCCTACTCCTGTCATCTATAAAGGTTTCTCCCACTTTGCCCTCTCCCAAGATTGGAAGCTTCTAGAGGCCTCTCCAGAAGCAGAAGCTGCTGTGTTTCCTTTACAGCCTACAGAAGCATCAGCCAATTAAATGTCTTTTCTTTGTAAGTTACTCAGTCTCAGATATGACACCACAGTAGGGCAAGAATGAACTAAAATAAGGTACTGTAAGAAAGTACCACAAACTGGGTGGCATAAAGAACAGAAATTTATTGTATTACACTTCTGGAGTCTTAAAAGTCTGAAATCAAGGGGTAGCCAGTGTTGATTCCTTCAGAGGACCCTGAGGGAAAGATCTGTTCTTGGTCTTTCTCTTTGGGCTTGTAGCGGTCATCTCCTTTAGTTCTCTTCACATCATCTTATCTCTATACGTGTCTCTGTGTCCAGATGTTTTATTTTTATAAAGACACTAGTCATATTGGATTAGGGTTCACCCTAATAACTTCATTGTAACTTGAATTATTCTTTAAAGACCCTAGCTAACCAGGTCACATTGTGAGATACTGGTGTTAGTACTTACTGTATAAAATGGGGGTAACACAACTCAACCCATAACACTGTCTATGCAATGTATCTGAACAGTCAATTGAGAAGAGATTAATAGTAATATGTAATTGTTTGTCTCTGCACCATTTCGATACAGTAGACAAAAAAAAAATCCAGAACATAGATAAGAGTTAAATTTAAGAAAATAATTAGAAAGCAATAGGTTGTATTTATTACCTTGGTTTTTGATACATTTTATTTGTTTATACATACATTTTTAATAATGCCTGTGTTTCACAACCAACTTATGAAATTCTTAAGAAAAGCTTTTGAGTCATGATCAGTCATTCCCAGTAAAAGTATGTGTACTTTTTCAATTCTTTAATGCAAACATAAATTCTAAGCTTTTATGCCCACTTAATTCCTGCCTTCTCTCAGATCACTTCTTTAATAAACACTAAAAAAATCTTATGCATACACATTTTTATTAATTGTTTGCTTTTCTATTGGTAGTAATTTTTGACTTATGTTTTATTTAAATCAATGACCTTGTATATAGGACATTGTACTTCAGAATACAGATGAGCCATTTCCAGTAAAGTACATACAATCTCTCACAGTTTAATGCCAAGATAAATTCTAGGCTCTTATGCCTACTTAATTTCTACCTTCTTTCAGATTACTTATATAATAAACACTAAAACATTTTTATTATGTATGTATATTTTTATGAATAGTTTGTCAGTGTATTGATGGTAATATTTAAATTATGCTTAATTTGAAGCAAATGTCTTTCCATTTGCAACTACTGAGCTCATTTATACTCAGTGAAATTTGTATTTGTTAATATAACATAGACTAGAATAGACAAGATACATGATAAAAACTTTTAAAATTCTAATGTTTATTTTTGAATATCTACTACTATAATATAGTGATCCTTAATTATCATATTACAGGTGTTTAAAATATAAGAATATTAAAAAATATCTGCATGAATATTAACATTCACGCATATTCAAACATACATATAATTTCAATGAGTTTATAGATAATTCAAAGCCAATTTCAAGGTGACAGTCATGAACGTTTTTAAAAAACATTGAATGTAACACATATAAAAAAGAATTGTCTTTCCAACAATATTTTCCTTGGACAATCACACTTACAGGTTAACTATTATCTAGGTCAGGTGTTTGAGACCAGGCTGGCCAACATGGTGAAATCCTGTCTCTACTAAAAATACAAAAATCAGCCAGGTGTGGTGGTGGGCAACTGTAATCTCAGCTACTCAGAGGGCTGTGGCAGGAGAATCACTTGAGCCTGGGAGGTGGAGGTTGCAGTGAGCCAAGATCTCACCACTGCATTCCCGCTTGGGTGACAGAGTGAGACCCCTGTCTTAAAAAAAAAAAAAAGTTAAATGTTATCTTTGTAAAAGATTAGCAGAATATAAACAAAATTCACATACTGCTTAAATGGCCATGTGCTACAGAATTTATCATTAGAATTATGCTTTTATATGAAGAGTACAATGATAATGTTATTTCTTAAAAACTTCATAGAACTAAATAGTTTCTGTATTGAATGAAAATATATCTTGCTAACTATTTTGCTAGTTTTAAGAAATTCAATGAATATTACAATGCATGTTTTATTTATACGCCTATGCACAAACATTTAAAAAATTAAATGATTCAAACAACTTTTCTGTTAATACAGAGAAAAATTGTTAAACATTTTTAATTCATAAGTTTAGTTTATATGCTATGTTTGCTAACCATTAGTTTTAAGAAATAAAAGACATAATTAATAGTTCTAGTTTTTTAAAAAATAAATTAGCCCTTATTTTCTTCTCAACATATGATCATGGAATTCTTAACATTCTTTTTTTATTTTTTCAGTTTGCATGGAGTATTTCCAAGTGATGTCTTACTTCTTTTCTATAATAACTGTCAGCCCCCTAGGGTTAACTCTATCACATCTACTACGTGGGTTACTGAAACAGACCTTTAACAGAATTAATTGTCTCCTGCATGTAATGCTCCAGTGCAATATAAAAACCACTTTCAAATTAATCTTACTAAATTTTATATCTGACTACAAAACTGTTCTGCTCAGAAAGTCTTCAATGGACTCCCAATTGCCTTTTTCTTCAATAAAATCTTGGAATGAGCTTTTGAAGCTTCAATTAATATATGACACAAAATTACATTTGCGAACATTTATTAAAAATGATTTACTGAGATCATATTTTATAATGCATTATGTCATACATTTGGGATTACACAGATGAACTATACAATATCTTATTTTAAATGGAACATAATCTAATAATACACATAGCAAAGTCAATCTGATATGGAGGAATGTAGGTGTGCTAACAGAGTGGTTAGGACAAGTAAAAAAAAAAAAATAACTGCATTGAAGACTGAGGAAAACCCTCATGTGGGAAGTACTATCTAGTAGAATATATTCTCCCCAGTGTATTGAGCCTAACCAGAATGCTTCCAGAGCTGAGGTGGTGTCACTGATTGTTTCAGCTAACATGAGATAGATTTTGTATTGCCTTTTCTAATTGGATAATTTCTTTCATACAGATAACTTTCCACATGGTGAATATAAATTGCGAAATACGTTTTTTGAAAACTCTCTTAAGAAACTAAATGTAGCCTCATTTCAGGGAGATCTCCCCAGTCCTCTGAGAGTAATATAATCTAATATTTTCTTAAATACTTCAGCAACTCATATGATCATTCCTAATATAGCCATTATCTTTATAGAAGGGAAAGGATAAACTTGGATATATAACTGAGGACATTTCCAAGCAAGATTTTGAAGGAGTG
Source organism: Cacajao melanocephalus (assembly GCA_963573385.1). NCBI lineage: Eukaryota > Metazoa > Chordata > Mammalia > Primates > Pitheciidae > Cacajao > Cacajao melanocephalus. The sequence goes on from CAUYLG010003706.1 coordinate 27,762, forward strand.
GCTTTGTTTTTCTTTGCTGCTTATAGTAAATATAGAGGAAAGAGATACACTGAGATAACAAACAAAAGGGAAACAGAACTTCGTAATTTTGAAAATTGTCAGCTTGTGCAGAATGCAAAAGATAATAAAAGTAGGGGTTTCATTGTCAGGAAAGTGTGCTTCCAAGAGAAAGCCCAGGGTGGGGCTGGACATTTGTTTAGTGTCTTAATAGGATCAAAAGGTCAGAGTATTCTTTAGTACAGAGGTTTATTTGAAGAAGTTAACATGACTCAATAACTAAATATTGAAAAAATTACATAAATGGTCTTCAAATATTACATATATTAATATATGTGTACATATGTTACATAAATATATAAACACACAATGAAGTACTATATGAAAAAATGCTCAATATCACTAATCATCAGAGAAATGCAAATTGAAACCAAAATGAGATATTATCTCACACTGGTTAGAATAGCTATTACCAAAAAGACAAAAGATAAAAAGTGTCAGTGAGCATATGGAAAAAATGACCATTGCACATTGTTGGTAGAAATGCAAATTAGTACAGCCAGGAAGTTCCTCAGAAGATAAAAATTGAACTACCATATAATCCAAACATCTCACTACTGGGTAACATAAAAAGAAAATGGGGCAGTAAGTAGAAGAGATATCTGCACTCAAATGTTTATTGCAGTATTATTCACAATAGCCAAGATATAAATGCAAATTAACTGTCCATCAGAGGTTGGGAGGACATCATGTTAAGTGAAATAAGCCAGGCATAGAAAGACAAATATCACATAGTCTCACTTACATGTGTATAAAAGTTTGAACATATAGAAGCAGAGAGTAGAATGGTGATTACCAGGAGCTTGAGTTTAGGGATATGGGGTGAAAAGTTTAAGGAGAGGTTGGTCAAAATATACAAAATTTTGATTAGGTGGGAGTAATACATTTCAAAGATCTATTGTACAAGATGGTGATTATAGTTAATAAGAATATATTGAATTCTCAAAGATTTCTGAGAGTAGAGTTTAAGTTATCTCACTACACATGCACACAAATACACACACCCTCCCCCACATATGTAACTTCAATTTAACAATTCCACAATGTAAATATATTCCAATCAACATTTGTACACAGCAACAATATACAACTATTTTTTTTGTCAATTTTAAATGTATTTAAAGAAAAATTATGTATAAAAAGAAAAATAAAACTGAGTTTTCTGGAAGTAAACAACTACAATTAAATTGTCTTTTATATACATACAGATATATACAATTACCATGATAATTATTTTTGGAATATTTTCATTATCTCAAAATAAATCCTCTTCCTTTCCATTATTACCCCATGCACTGTCTTGTTCCCAGGCTTAAGCATCCACTAATATGTTTTATTTCTATACAGGTTACCCTATTCTGGACCTTTACATCAATGGACTCATAAAATTTGTGAACTTTCTTGTGTAGCTTTTTTTGTTTAGCATAATGTCTTAAAGGCTGATCCAAGTTGTAGCGTGTATCTGTCCTTCATTTCTTTGTGTGGCTGAATGACATTCCATTTTATAAATATATCATACTTTATCCCTTCATCTTTTGATGAATAGAAAATTATTGTAAATCAATTTTATGAATATTTCATTTTCTCATTTCTACAGTTGTTACGATTCAAAGTAAAATTCCATTAAGTAATTTAATATAATGAAATATTTTATAAGATTTCTAGGTTGATATTTGTTAGTTGTTTTGTTTTCTTATATGTTTTATTTCAGGCTGGATCTGAATTCATTTTGCCATAGGCTGTTACAGTTATCCTAATAGACATGACTTTTAATAGTTTTCTTTACTATTTGATTCCTATATTTTTTCATTTTTCACATGAATGATTTTCATTTTACTAGTTAAAATAATGTATACAGTATCGTAAGATTATGTAGTGCTATTTTTAGATAAACACATGGCATATTTTTAAGTATAAATTATTTTTGTCTTAAATATATTTTCATATTTGGTTAAATATATATTTCCCTCTTTTTTCTTTTTAGGAGGTATTATTTTTTGTCCTGTATATAAATTTTATAATTGCATCCAACTTTAAAAATCATCTTTAAATTTTGCTTTTCATTGTTTGACAACAGCAAAATTTGGAAAAGGTTTAGATCCTTTTCCCCACACCACTGATATTGTGTAGCTTTTGGTTAGTTAAAATTCATTTTTCACATTAAAGTTACATAGTTTTATGACACTTAGGTTTTAGAATTTCATTGTAAAGGGTAATTCAAGACTTTATTTTTTTCTCTCATTTTTTTAATATTCTTTTTGACATTTAGTTTTTCTTGGACATATAAGTTGCTATCAGATAATTAGACTATAACTAACTCTTTCCTTACCAAACTCTTGTTAATTGTAATTTTCTCATGTTCTTTGTTTTCCTAGATGTTGTTATACTATTTATGTCTTAATGGTTTAATAACTAAATTGGTCCTCACATATTATATACATTAAACTTTTTCATTGAATATTTTATATAAATCAATTGAACAATATTACATTTGTAAATTAATAAAGTATCTTCATTGGCTTCTACTACTAAAGAAAGCCTCTATACCTTGGCAATATCATCCTTATGTGTTCTGAAATTTTCTGTTATAAAATGTCTCGGGGGAATCTGGGAAAATCAAAGAGTAGGAAGCACCAGGAATCGATCTTCCCGCCTACACAATAGCATGGACAAAATAAGTCCGTCTGATGTAACTATCTTGGAATTCTGGAATCTGTTAAAGCCTTGCAACTTACAAAGAAAGAACTGTGGTAATTTTTGTCTATTTAAGCTCTTTGCACAGTATTAGTTCCCCAGCCCTGTGACAGGCAGCTTTACATTTGTTCCTGGAGAAACTTGCACACAACTTACAGAAGGCAGGATGGACAAAAAGGATTCTGTCTTCCTCCTCCAAATACTGAGATACTGTGGTACTGTGCACTGAGCTTTGACTGCTTTTTTCTTTTTCTTTCTTTCTTTCTTTTTCTTTTTCTTTTTTTCTTTCTTTCTTTCTTTCTTCTTTCTTTCTTTTTCTTTCTTTCTTTCTTTTTCTTTCTTTCTTCTTTCTTTCTTTCTTTCTTTCTTTCTCTTTCTTTTTCTTTCTTTTTTCTTCTTTCTTTCTTTCCTTTCTTTCTCTTTCTTTTTATCACAGAGGTACAGAGAGATAGGCAGCTGTTGTCATTGCACCTTTTATCACTGTTACAGTTTCTCCCTCTCCAGGCTGAAGTGACTTCCTGAAGATTTAAAGAACCAGCATCGTCTCTCTTTCCTTCATCTCTCTCTCTCTCTCTCTCTCTCTCTCTCTCTCTCTCTCTTTAGTGAGAGGGAGACAGACATTAAATACTAGGACATTCAAAAACAATGGAATATGCAAAGAAAATTAGAATGTGACCACACATGCTCAGGGAAAGGTATAAATCCAGAAAAAAACTGAGAAGTATAAGTTTACACCACAGGCTGATATTTGGCATATAGACCCTACAACACTCAAGAAACAAAAACAATAAAGGTAATAACAGAAAACAACAACCTCTGGGGAAAGAGAAAGATAATTTTCACAGGTACCACATTATTAGATTCAAATGTCAGTTTTCAACAAAAAAGTTACAAGACATTAAACATTACAAGGGAGCCAGGAATGGCTGAGATGGATAGATCACTTGAGCCAAGACTGGACAAACATGGCAAAACCCCATCTCTACCAAAAATACAAAAATTAGCCAGTCTCATAACCCAGTCCATAAATACATAAATAGATAAAAAATGAAATAATTAAAAAATAAAAAAAGACAGAAAATTATGACTATTGAAAGAAAGAAAATAAATCAACATAAATTGTTTCTGAAAATGACCTGTTCACTGACTTACCCTACAAAAACCTTAAAACAACTGTTAAAGATATTCACAGAACTAAAGAAAGATGTAGAAAAAGACAAAATGATACATGAACAAAATGAAACTGTCAATAAAGAGGTTTTAAACCTGAAAAAGAAATTCTGGAGCTGAATGTTACAATAACTAAAATTTTTAAAAAAATGACAAAAGGGATCCAAAGATATATTCAAGCAAGCAGAAGAAAGAATCAACAAAATCAAAGATATTACAATAAAAGTTATTGAGGTAAATGAACAACAACAAAAAAAAGAGAATACTGAAGAAGTGAACAAAGCCTAAGGGACATGTGGGATATCATCAAGAGAAATAAATACCCATTGAGGAAGTCCCAGAATGAGAAGAGAGGAAAAAAAAATGGGCAGACAGATTATTTGAAGAAATAATGTCTGAAAACTTTCCAAATTTTATGAAAGATTAATATAAACATCCAAGATGCTCAACAAACTTCAAGTAAAATGAACTCAAAGAGACCCACACTGTAACACATTATAATACAACATTTAAAAGGCAAAAACAATGAGAGAATCTTGAAAGCAATGAGAGAAACAACTTATCACATACAAGAGATCTTCAATAAGATTATCAGTAAATTTCTCATCAAAAACTTTGAAGGATAGCTATTGGGCCAACATATACAAAATACTAAAAGGAAAAAAAAAAACCTGTCAACCAAAATTTGATATCCAAAAAATGTCCTACAAAAGTGAGAGATAAATTAAGACATTTTCTGTCAATTAAAGAAGATAGTTTGTTACCACTATAACTGACCTGAAAAATATGCTCTGGGGAATTCTGCAGGGTAAAATGAGAAGAAACTAGACGGTAACTCGAATCTATCTTAAGAAATGCAAATCTCAGTAAAAGTAAATATATGGGTAATTATAAATGTTAGTAATATTATAACAAGAACTTGTAACTGTACATTTTTGTTTTCTACATTATTTAAGAAACTAATAAATTTTAAGAAAACAATTATTAGTCTAAAAGTTAGTGTTTTTTATTTTTATTTTATAGAGACAGAGTCTCGTTATATTACCCAGGTTGGTCTCAAACACCTGAGCTCCAGTGGTTCTCTTTCTTTGGCCTCCCAAAGTTCTGGGATTACAGGTGTGAGCCAACATGCTTGGCCTTAAAAGCTATTGTAATTTTTAACTCTGGTTTGTTACTCTAGATTTTGTTTTCTATATAATTTAAAAGATAATACATTTAAGAGAATTACTAGTTTATGCTTTGGGGAATACAATGTATAAAGATGTAATTTTGTGTCATCAACAACCAAAAGGGAAAGGAATGGAGTTGTTGAAGGAAGAGAATTTTTGTGTTATTGAAGTTAAGCTGATGTACCTTTAAGGCAGTGTGGTATGACTTTTAGGAGTACTGAGTTTCACCTTTGTAAGACAAAAACAATTTGGAGATAGAAAGTAATCAATAATGGTCACCTAATACAATGAATGTATTTAGTGACAGTGGACTGGACATTTAAAAATAGTTAAGAAGTTAAATTTTATGTTATGTACATTTTATTACAATAAAAACATTTAAAAATAATAATTACCCAATTAAAAATGAGACAGGATGTAAAGAGATTTCTTAAAAAAAGTTATACAATTGGCCAATAAACATATAAAAGGCTCTCAATATCATTATACTTCAAATAATGGAAGTAATAATATCATTACCAAATAATATCATTATGGAATTTCAAATCAAATGAACAATAAAAATCCACTGCACAGTCACTAGCATGGAAATAATTTAAAATATAGATAATATGCATTAGGATGTAGAGAAATCAAAAACTTCATATTTTGTTAGAAATATGAATGTATTTGAAAAGGTGACCATAAAATTTTCATATAATATAGCACTCCCACTAGTAGATATGCAACTAAGGAAAATGATAGAATGGAAAGTATATACATGAATGTTAATAGCAGTATTATTTGTAACAAAAGGTCAAAGCAGCCTAAAAGCTATCAACTGACGAATTAATAAATAAAACATAGTACTCCCATACAATAAAAAAGTATTCTACCTTAAGAAGAAATGAGTAACTGATACATGCTACAATGATGGATAAACCTTGAAAATTTTATACTAAATGAAAGAAGCTACCTATAAATAACCACATATTGGATGATTCCGTTTATATGTTCTTGAATAGCCAAATATCATTCCACTTATATTGTCTTAAACAGGCAAATCCTTAAAGAATAAAAGTAGAGTAGTGATTGTGTAGAACTGGGGAAAAGGAGAATAGAAAATATTCATGGATACAGGGTGTCTTTCAGAGTGATGAAAATGTTCTAAAACCATGATGATGGTTGTACAACTCTGAATATATTAAAAATTATTGATTAAATAATAGTTGTAGGGCATGTGAATTATTTCTCAATAAAGATGTTGTTAAATATTAAAATGAACATGTTTCAGACTTATAGTTTACTCCACAAAACACAGTTCTTAAGGATATTAGCAATTAAACAAGCCAATTAAAATATCTGAATTTAGCAAAGTCAAACAGCCTTTCTATGGTAGGGCTCATCAGAACTGTTAAAATTCTAATGCGCACCATGATCCTTGTGGGTTTTATGTAGGCATTAAGGATAACTATGGACCTTGAAGCATTTTATTTTGCTCTTCTACTATTAACAACCGGTTATACTTATTTCAAGGAACAAACTTTGGACCTTAACAGTTTTCTATGACTGGTCTTTTCTTTCTTAGCCTATTAAAATTTTGTGTGCAACTTTTCTTCTTCTTTTAAGGATCATTTTGTAATTGAAATAGATTATCAGATTATATATTTTCACTGATTCAACTTAAATAAGCCTATAAATTATGCACAAATTGATTACTTCCTTATAAACTACTCTCTGATATAGATGGAGGTATATTAATGAAAATCTATAGGCGCAGATATAAAGTTATGCTCTTTAGCAAAACCAGAGCAAGTTAGTTGAAGAACGTCATATATGATATATTAAGAATATTACATCTGACCAATGATATGTTCTGAAGTTTAGCTGGTCTTTAAAATAGTTTAATATATTCATATTATACAATTATGCATGTAAGTATTAAATAACATAAATTGAAATTTAATGTTTTATATTCTTGAAGGAATGACATTATTCTTGGGGTGAAGATACATTTAAAATGCAGTGGGATAAAATTTGTATAAATCCAAAAACTGTCATTGCATTTTTTATTGTCGTAAGAATACTTACCATGAGATAGACCCTCTTAAATTTATAAGAGCACAATACTGTATTATTATCTATAAGTTTATGTTGTACAGTAGATCTCTAGTATTTATTCATCTTGTGTAACTAAAATATTATACCCTTTGAATAGCATCTCCCCAAATTTCTTTCACCCAGGTCCCTGGCGAACACCAATGAATATTGTATAATTATTTTTATCAATGAAAGCAACATTAATGGCTAATTTTGTCACTTCCTGGGTTAATTTCATCAATGTCACAGATGGTATGCTCATCTGTGTCTTGCATTATATATATATGCTCCCTAAGATTTCTTCTTCTATATTCTTATCACTTATATCTAAGTACGTTAAAAAAAAATAATTTGCCTGACCAGGCACCGTGGCTCACGCCGGTAATCCTAGCACTTTGGGAGGTTGAGTAGGGTTGATCATGAGGTCAGGTATTTGAGACCAGCCTGTCCAATATGTTGAAATCCCGTCTCTACTAAAAATACAAAAATTAACCAGGTATGGTGGCGTGACCCTGTAGTCCCAGCTACAGGCTGGGGAGGCTGAGGCAGAAGAATCGTTTGGACCTGGGAGGTGGAGATTGCAGTGAGCCAAGATGGTGCCACTGCACTCCAGCCTGGGTGGCAAGAGTGAGACTCCATCTCATAAAAAAAAAAGAAAGAAAGAAAAGGAAATTGCCTGACACTATATACTCAAATTTATTGTAATGTAAAAATTTGCTATTTGCTTTAAAATAGGCTCTAATCTTTAAACTGCAATTTTTGGAATTTAATATTGGCAATATTTGGATAATGCAAATAGTTAAGTCAGCTCCTATTTCTATGACTGTTTCTGGTTCTACTTATTGTAGAAAAAGAAAGAAAAAAATAACTCCTTCACTAAATATCACATTAAAAATTTCTAATCACAAAGGGCTTTCAGTTTTGTTGCCGTGGGAGCATCTGGCATCTGCTTTGCCTGGATGATCCTGGGAATTGAAACTTTCAGCAGCCAAATGAGTTCCTTAAAACATTGTGGGCTTTGGTGGCTACAATTTTAATGATGATCAGCTGTCATTTTTATGCACAGAATTTCATTACAAGACAGTGAACTTTTTTTTTTATAGTAAACTTCTTTAAGGCACGAATAAGTTAGATTTTTAAGCAATTACTGTACGATGCCAAATCAGTAATTTAAAAACAATAAAAATGTTACTAGCATCACTTTCCATTTTTATTGTAGTCAAAAAATACATAAATGCACTCGGTTATTAAGGCATATTCTGAGTGATTACTTATAAAGAATGACTGAATATTTAACTTTTATTTGGCTGTCTTTTGTTTGCCTCACATTATAGTATTTCAATCATGGAGAAATATTTTTGAAGTGAATTTTTGTGTGTCTTTTTATAATTCAAGTTCTAGTGTGATGTGTTTGGTTTTCTCACCACTGTAGTTAGAGGAGTCAACCCATGCAAAATATGGGACCACGCATAATGACACAGACTCTCCTTGGTTTCTCTTAGTACATGTTTCATCACAACAATTCTGCCGTATTTTAGGTTGGAGGATTTACAGTACTTACAGGCACTTCTACTTCTAGGAAGAACTTCTAGGCAATACTTTATCTTATTGTAAAACTGGGATAAGTATGCTTCTTCTATGCTTTATCTCTGTAGCCTCCTTTGCATACTCATGTGTCCCTTTTGAGTAAATAAATTATGAATCATCACTCTTTTATATTGAAACAATTGTGGTTTAGGTATAATGATTGATAAGAGGAGGGAAACTGAATTTCAGCCCTCTCTCTCTACCTTTCCTGAGATTGCATGTATGGTGTACAAACTGCCTAGTTGTCGGCTATTGTTCTGTTTCCAGTCCTGCTGCCTAATTGCCTTAATATACAATGTTTGCTCTTGGATATCCTTTATCACTGATAGTGAATTTCCATCACACTTCTCAATGGCCAATGATCCCAAAGTTCTTTTTACTGCTTGCATATATGTGCTATTATACACACTTTACTAATTATATCTGGAATTTTATTAAAATTTAAAATTTAAAATTCTTTTAAATTTTAAAAGAAGAGTAAATGAAGTAAACTCATTAGTCAGCTACCTAAACCTTTAGATTCCTTTCATTTATTTATTTTTTGCCTAGAGGGTCATTTTCACTAAAAGATTAGTGCCATTCTTTTCTTACTCATTCTTCTCTTATTCATCTACTATAATATTGTGGTCTCACATTTATTCTAAATTCACTGGAAAACTTTAAATGGATTCAACAACATTTAAGAAGGTATTTATACTGGCAAATTATCCTCAAACTTTAGATTGAAAGAACGGTAGTATGGAACAAGGGGGAAAAAAACTTGGTTTCTTTAATTTGTTCAAAATGTCTTTTCTTTAAAAAGTTATTCAGGATGAATTTCCACTCTTTCATCTGATATGCTAATCTGAGTGTTCATTACAGAATATTGTTTATGTACTTTAAAAACTACTTGGGAAGCATTACATGACAGCTGTCTTCTTAATATCCTCACAGAAATTAGTTCTTCTATTTCAGGAAACTATCCCAGTGATCCCAATACAGCTCCCTAAATAAATATGTAAATCTATTTCAGAATCATCCACAGACTGTATATTATAGATGTCTGTGATTCACAGTACTTGCTTGTGAAAATATATACCTATATACAATGATAATATGCAAATGGCTTTAACTTGGTATGATTAAAGCAATTAAAACTAATGATGCAATAAAAATAAAAGACAGGTAGATAGACATATGCAAAACTAATTCACAGTAATAACCATTCTGCAATTAAATTTTTCTCAATAAAATTAACACTTTTCATTTAAAAACTCATGCAATTTACTAATTTAAATATTTATGCTATAAAAGAAACATATGCTTGTAATAAAGTTTATTTTTACCATTTTAAGACTATATACTGACTGAGAAAATTCTTGTCTACAATGAATGAAAACAAAATTGTGGAAAAAATTAACAGTGTCACAATTATTTTTGAATAATGATTGAAGATGTTATTACGTACAATCATTTGTGTAAACTATTACAATAATAAGGATAAATGCTCTATTGTAAGAATAATTTTAAATTATTTAAATAAAAGAATATAATTTATGAAACACTACAGGAAATCTTTCATTAGTTAATAATCTCTGTTTAGGTGGAAAAAGAAATATCCTCTAAGTTGGTGTTTTTATGGCTTTCTGTTGCAATTGTTCAGTATACAAATTGCTAATAGTCCGTTTGTAGACTACATATTGTATATGTCAATAAAATGTGTAGAATACATATTGTATATGTCAAAATTTGTATGTCATTTAGAAATGACTCTATCTGATTATACCTATGTATAAATATCAGTTAAAATCTTGCCTCCTAGGTTAGGGTAGTTCTACATAAAATCCCTCACTTTGCAAGCTTACAAGACCATTTAAGAGTCAACATTCTGACATATCATTTTAATGCTGCTCTGTTTTCATTTTTAAGTGACATTTTAACATAGCAAAAACAAAAATAACATTGCTTAAATAAAGTTATTTAAATCTCTTTATTGTGGTTTATTTCCCATTTTTATCTTAAAAGACAATTTAATGATGAATGTTATAAAACTACATTTTATGCATTTCAAAATTAATGTAGAGTAATTGTTAGGATATTAAATCAACAAATACGGTCTATTTTAAATGAAGCATTATCAGTTACATTCAGTAAATAAAATTCATAAATAAAAATATATCAGAAGACAATCATGATTCACAATGTACATAATTGCTATTTATGATAGTTAAATTGAGTTGTAATTAATGCATTACATTGTCAATGACTAGGTTTGAAAAAGTATGTTAAAAGTACAAGTGGTGTAATAGCACAGACATTTACTGAAGCATTATATTAAATTTTAGGTAGATAAGCTTGCAGTTTTTTGCAGTCATTTTAGAAAATAACGTCCCTATATCAATAATAGAAAGAAGTAGTCCCCAGGTTGTAGGTTTGAGAGGTTTTAAACCACTTAGAAATGGGAGAGAGCATTTTGATATAATTTAGTGTAAGTTGAAGTATCCTATTAATCTTCCCAAATCAAATTATTTATTGGCTTTTAAAATAATAAAGAACGATTATATATATTTTGTTTAATCAAATATTCTCCAATAAATATAAGTATTTTCTAATATGATTGATATTTAAAATAATAAAAACAATTACAGCTAAATAGCAATGTATTCGAATTTCCACTAGAAATGTCTAATACAATTAAAAAAAAACTACACAAAAAAGATAAAATAATTTTTTTATAAACATAATTACTGAAACATTATCTAAGTGTTTCACCTGAATTAATACACCTATTTTCATCAAAAGATAAAAGAGCTCATTTAAAATGTGTTCTTTATAGAACACACTTGAACAATTTTGCAGAATGTATTTTTAATTTTATATTTCAGTGTTTACTATTTTTAATAGAAGGAAAGACTTAATAGATCACAAAATTAATGTATATTTTTATCTCATATTTAATGATTGAGGTTTCTAATACTAAAATAGCTTTAAGATGATAAGATTTCATCAAGAACCAATGCAGCTATTATTATTTTAAAAGTATTTTCCCATTAACAAGTACTACATGTATTTTATTTATTGAAGAGACTATCAAAAGTAGAGAAGTATAAATAAATATAGTAATAATCTCTTTACCAAATAACCACTATTAATTTTCTCCATATTTCCTTTTATGCTTTATTTTCTTTGTGTATGTTTATTCTGTTAATTTATATCAAAATATGATGTTAATACAATTTGACCCCTCAAAAAGAGAGATATGTTCTATAATCATCAGATATTTTGATATTTATCTCTTACTGGTTTTATTACATTTCTAGACTTTTATTTAAAATGTATTCTGTTAAATAGTGTCTTTCTAACAGACAATTTCATGCAAAATATCTTATTAAGAGTAAAATTCTGAGACTTTCAAGACTATCCCCTATTTTTATATGATTTCTGCTAAATTACAAACACATGAATTTTTAGATACTTGCTATTTAAAGATACCAAATATGGCACATACTTGAACTCTGACCTACTCCTCTATTTTTTCATCTATGGCAAAATGCACAAAACCTTAATGTAGAGAAGAAAGAACAGGAGATTTCTTAGTATTCACTATAAAGATGTATTTAATTCATTGTTCTATCTTGATCAGGTTGATTTTTCAGGAGCTCTTAAAATGTCTTTTATAGGAAAGTTTTATATTAGATGTATCATAAAACCATAACCTCATAATTACTTAGGCCTATGCAAATTTTAAAGAAACTGCTTAGATAACGCAACATGCCCTACCTTTGATACGTTTTAGAATTTTGAATGGAACCTCAAATGATTTCATATTGAGTTTCGAGTTTCAAGTTCCAGATAAATAACATAATTTTTGTGATTCACATTGTAATAAGAATCTTACTTTTTCCCAGTAAAACGACATGAATTTTGAGGATAAAATGCTAAGATAGTTTTTACTTGCATTATTCCGCATTAGGTAATTTTTTTCTGTCACTGCAAATGAAACAAACAAACAAAAACATTTAGAACATCTTCATCTGTCAAGCAATCTATACATACTAGATCAGCACTTTTTAAATAGTGATTTGCGTACAAATCGCCCAGGGCTCTTGAGCTCTCAGGTGACACTGAAGCTGCTGAACACAGAGAACTTTGAATATCAACTATATTCATGAAAGAATCTCTCAATTGCTAGTCCTGATAAGTTTATATCCTTCAGAAAAGATGTGTCTGTATAATCTGTTTATGTCTCCAAAGAAAATGACCTTAGAATCCAAAGGCAATTTAAATAACTGTGTCTATAGATACAGTTATTTTACTGTCTGTAGATTGTACAATATTTCCAGCCACCTCCATCCATTTCAACAGATTGGCCAATGCCATCTATTCTACAGAGTCCTCTATTTCTTTCACTCATCTGCCGTGTCCTTCCACTAAATGCAAAAAGAAAAATTGAAAGGAAGAAGACTTACGAATTTGAATTTCAGTGTTTACACTTTTCACCCTTAATTTACAGTAGATTCATGAGTATATAAAGGAAGATTTTGGTCTCCCCTGCTTTAATTTAACTTTTGTTCTCCTCTGATGTCAATTTTAAGTACTTTATGGTGTTTCATGACAATTACTGCTTTCAGTTTCACTTCAGTGTATGTCTTCACTCATACGTTTTAGATTTATTCAGTGAGGAGTTTGCCCACAGTATAGATCCCAAATAAGTATTACTTCAGAAACAATGTTTTATTTTAGGATGTGTTATAGCATACACTATTTGGGAGGATAACTTATTTATTTATTTTTTTCTCAAATTTGGTTTGTAAGTATAGGTAGTACTGCTTTCTTTATAATTAAAATTCATTTTAAAAATATTATAGATATCATGTGCAGATTTATTTTAGTGAAACCACACCATGTTAGAAAAGGAGTCAACCTAAATTTAATCAAGAATTCCTGAAAATAAATACCTCATTCTTAATGTTTAATTTCAGAGAAGTTATAATTTTACATAGATTTCTATTTTTATCTATGTCCAACTTAATTTCTACTAATTAAACCACACTTGTCCAAAGATTTATTTGCAGAAGAAATGCCAGTTTTTACTAAGCAATAATATTTGTAGCAATGAATGCTCTTTGGAATACCTCTGAATGCTTGTTAATCACTTGGCATAGTGCCCGCTCTAGATGGACTTAATGAGTAATTCTTTAATAATCGAAGGAATGAAACTGATGAAGAGCAACACTATAAATTCTATTGTTACTACCTGTTTTATCTTGCCTCATAAATCAGTTTAGGTTAAGCCTTACAATTTATGTTATAATACACCAATTTACATGACAAACAGAAAAAAGAAAATACAGAAACCTATATTCTAAGGGGTTGGAACTGCAGTATCTACTTAAATTTTCCAGTGTGTGGATTCGTGCTATAGTTTCAATTACACAGTATGTGTATCTGTACGTGTCTGTGTTTATATATTATGATGCTTTATTTCTACTATGCATTCATTTATTAACATATAATCTGTAGAAGAAAATAAAAGAGGGTAACTAATATGGAATGCAATAAAGAATTTTCATGGATGCAAATGAGTGTTGTCATGAAGCAGTTAGAGTGATTCTCAAGGCCAGATATATCTTTATACTTTCCAATGTAGGCCCATGAAATAACTACCACACTAGTATTATCAAGTCAATTTATTAACTATAAAATTGTTAATCAGTTGATTTTAATCATAACAGCAATACTAACATGTTTTAATTAATTAACGATATATCCAAGGCATGGACTTAGTCTATGAATCTTCACTCTGGATTAGGTACTAATCTTATCCTTCTTTTATGGATGAGAAACTAAGTAACTTGCCCAAGGTCAAGGAATTAGAAAGAGGCAGAGTTGAGGCACAAAAACAGAAAGACTGGCTGCAGTGTTTTCTTTTTTTGTTTTCTTTTATTATACTTTAAGTTCTGGGGTACATGTGCAGATTGTGCAGGTTTGTTACATAGGTATACATGTGCCATGGTGGTTTGCTGCATCCATCCCCCGTCATCTACTGTAGGTATTGCTCCTAATATTATCCCTCACTGATCTCCCTACCTCCTGCTATCCCTTCCCTACCCCTTCCACCCCCCGACAGGCCCTAGTGTGTGACGTTCCCCTCCCTGTGTCCATGTGTTCTTGTTGTTCAACAGCCACTTATAAGTGAGAACATGCAGTGTTTACTTTTCTGTTCTTGTGTCAGTTGGCTGAGAATGATGGTTTCCAGCTTTATCCATGTCCCTGCAAAGGACATGAACTCATCCTTTTTTTATGGCTGCATAGTATCCCATGGTGTATATATGCCATATTTTCTTTATCCAGTCTATCATTGATTGGCGTTTGGATCAGTTCCAAATTTTTACTATTTGTAAACAGTTCACAATAAACTTTCATATTCATGTGTCTTTATAATTGAATGTTTTATAATCCTTTGGATATATACCCAGTAATGGGATTGCTGAGTCAAATGGTATTTCTAGTTCTAGATCCTTGAGGAATCACCACACTGTCTTCCGTAATGGTAGAACTAATTTACATTCCCACCAACAGTGTGAAAACTTTCCTCTTTCTCCACATCCTCTCTAGCATCTGTTGTCTTCTGATTTTTGGTGATCTCCATTCTACTACGTTATCTTGCTTTTGACTGCTATCCTTCCATGTCCCAGGCACTGTGACACCTACTTTAAATCTGTATATTACTAAGGTTCTCTATTATCCCACTGTTATTCTTACGTGTGGCAAAACTAACTTGCTTATTCTTGTGTAGCCAGTGAAAAATAGAGCCAAGACTCAGATACAAAGCAGTCTGTGACTAAAGCCCATTTGTCTAATTGTGTACTACACTATCTACTCTGTGTCCAGTCACTATACTTAATTTAGTTCCAAATGAATTCTATGGATTGTAAGTACTTAAGTTTAACAGAGGTGAAACTCACCTTTCTGAAGATGTATAGGGTATAAAGATAATTAGATGAAAGACAGATAATAGATTAGATAAATAGAGAGGAGAGAAAAAGACACACAAATAACTCAAGTGAAAATAAACCAAATGATGCTGGATTACTCATATTACCGTTAAATAAAATCAACATATATAAAATATCATTCTAAGGGTGGAAGATATAAATAGTTTGAGTGATCCTGATAATCACACTTGAAATTTGGAAGGTAATAGAGTAAGAAACAAATTAAAAACTAAGATGTTGAGAAGACTATTTTGTAGACAGCAGCACACATGCTTAATTCAAAAGATCACAGACTTTGGAGCTAAAATAAACTAGAGATATCATTTCTTTTTAAAGTGTTACACATTTATTTATAAATGTATGATGATTTGGTTTGGGGATGATTAATTATGATTATGAATTGAAAAAAACAAGCACAGTGCTAGGGATGTAGTCCGTAAAGTATTTCTTTGGATTTCCTTCATTGCAGATTCTTGGTAGTGAGTGCTATTTTCTTGCCATACAATAATTTTCTTTTTTTTCTCATTCCTGAAGGGTATTTTTAATGGATGTAGATGATGATGTCCATAGGGGTATTCTTTTCATATATCTAATAGCTCATTCCCCTGTCATCTTTGTGGCAGTAGAAAACTCGTAGGTGACTTTTTTTACTGTTCTCTGAAGGTAATATTTCTTTCACTTAAGTTCCTCTTAAGATTTTCATTTTGAATATGGTTCCTGTTACTTAGATTTTTAAAAATTAATATTCTTCCTGATTACATTGAGATTACTATATTTATAAATTGAGTTCTCCACCACTTCTGGAAAATCCTGATCAATATTCTCTTCAAAGATTGCTCATATCCCGTTTTCTGTCTCCAGTTTCCTAGACACCAATTAAACAATTATTAGACCTTCTCTCTTTATCCTGTCTCTGACTTTATTTTACATATTATACTTTTTTACTCCAGATTATACTCTAGATTTCCTTGGACATATTTTCAGGATCAACAGTTTTATGTTCTTCACAAAAACAGACTGAATGTTGCAGTCTACTGATTTTTTGAAGACATTATTCTGTTTGTCTCTTTTCAATTCCCACTGCAATTCCCATCAAGTCTTTCCTCCTGCACATGACCATTCCACTTTTTGGGTTCTTTGTAACTTCTAGCAAAGATCAGATAATGTCTTCTTTCAGAGTGTTTTTATGTAAATATATCTGTTCCACAGGATATAGTTTTACAGAACTTAAGGTGTATATTCTACTTCATTTTATGATCCTCAGAGGATCTAACAGAAGACTTTATTTGATAGTGGATTGCTTACCTGACCATTTTTCTTTGTTTTAACTTTGAGTATAAAAGTATTTTGAGTTGAGAAGATTTTTTTGTTGGCATGCATTTGAAATTTAATCACAGAAGTTTTGATAAAATATAATTAAAGGTTTACTTACAAAATTTACACGTTATTAAGTACAGAAAGTTGTGTTAAAACTTGGAAATAGTAAAAAAATAAACTTGGAAATAGTAAATAAACAAATAAGTATCAGTTAAAAATTACTGGTAAGGTGCTAAGAGTAAAATGCATTTTAAAATGCATATCTATTCTTAGCTGCAAAATTGAGAAAGAGATATTTTTAACTGATAAAAATGAGTGGTAAGGTACAAAAAGCGAAATGCATTGCTGATAAAAATTCCTATACAGTCAATAACAAGGATTTTGTTATATATATAAAGGATATCTCCATTTAAAAAAACCCAATAATTTACAGTATCCTCCAAGTTTAATCCTCCATATCTATTTCTGTTTGTTTGTTTGTTTTTACTTCTTTGTAATGCTCCAAATAATCTGTAATGCTCCAAACCTATCTGTAGGTTTGGAAAACAAGTTAAATGAGATTTTTTTTTTGCATTATGTAGATTTTTCTATGCAGATTTTATTTCACATTAAGAGATAGGTATAATGTTTTTATATTTGCCTGCATTATTTTAATATGTATATTTTACTTTTTGATAAAATATAGTATTTATTTATTATATCACCCAGAAAATACTTACTAGATTCATATATTTACAACACAAAAATATATTTAATATCTATTTCTTCAATTTATAACAACATGTGATATAATATTTATTTGAAAACATCAGACACAAAAACATTGTGATTAATGTGCAGAAATAGTCACAAATGTACATTACAGAAACAGAAAATTATGATATTTTGTGATGAACTGTTTTTCAACATTCTCTGATTCCTTTTCTTTCATACCAAACATTTCAATCACTCCAGAAATATGGAGATGTGGAGATATTTGGTAGGAATATTTTTTATATTTTGATATTGTTGGAATGGTATTAATATTATGGTAATAGCAATGGGCTGAGGAAGACTTATAAATGAGAAAATTAGAAAATTTTAGGTAATAAAATATATTTTAAAGTTTCTAAAATTTTAGGTAGCCAATAGAGGTCAGCATTGCTTTCTCTTCCAGAATTAACAAGCCAAGACAGGAATAAAAATCTGTTGAAACATAAAGTGCTTCTTTTTCTACATCACTTTGTAGGAAAGCCACATCCACATCCACATATGCAACAAAACAAAAGAGACCACATACTAGTAATGCAAGGATTTTAGCCCACAGTTAATATCGGTATACCTCTCTTCTCCAATCATCTATGCAAATGCCCACAACCACTGCACTCCTAAAAATAACAGTGAAAACATTATCTATTTATACTAATAGATACAAATGTGGTCAGTTTAAACAGTAGTAAATATCATAAATATTAATATGGTCAGTTTAATAAATATAATAAATATAAATATGGTCAGTTTGAAACTATCTACAAGATTAGGAACAAAGTCAGAAGAAAAGCTGTGAGAAACATTCCCACAAGCATAATTTCAGGCATATATCAGGTCTTTCAAATAGAACACCAAGAAAGCCAACTCCATCTCAGTTACTACAGGAGTTGAAGGGATTTCTCGTTGCAGATAAAAAGAAATTAAGAATTTCTCTGGGATATTGCTACCATCTCCTTTTCAATGACCCTGAAGCACTCATCAAATGTTTCATGTCTGTTATGGGTTTTTCACATGTATTAGATGAACTGATGACATCTTAAAAAGCTTCCTTCCAATTTATAGCCACTTTAAGTAAGATTCTATATGTAATTCTCTAATTATCTCTTATTACATGCTTCTGTTAGACACTTTCCCTATTCTCATGGCTTCAACTGTCAACGCTTCTCAGATGAATCATGACTGATCTACCAGTCCTATCCCTTTTCTGATGAAGCAGTTTTACATTGCAGCTGGTTGCTGAGCATCTACTTCTATGCACCATAGACATTAAAGAACGAACACATTCCAAACAATATGTTAGTTTTACTCTATCTTCTTGCTGTGTGCTTTATTTTTCAGCTAATAGTGTTACTATCTTTACTAAAATTCAAATCTATAATATCTTTTTATTAATCATTTATAAACAGTGCTATATAGCAAAGCAATTTCTCATCACAATTTAAAAATAGCTCCTTATTTTGTCCTCCATCTAGCTATCAGTCTCTTTCACATTATTTGTAATTTCCTGCCCCTCACTTCCTATGGAATTTGTAGAATTAGTGTCTTAACTGGTCTAGATGTCTCACATTTCTGTCATCTCTGATCTCCTTAAAAGGTGCCACTTGATTTAACTTCTTACAATAAAATTATTAACACCTGCTACCAAAATTCTGCCTTTTAAAAAAATCAGAAACACATACCTGGTGCCAAAGTCTAGACCAGCATAAATAATGTAATATTTTCTAGGTAAGTGTGATTTCTGTTTACATATTTGATACCTATTTGCAATAAACAATATTATATAACCTCCTCTTTAAAATGAAACATGATCTTGTCATTTTCTTATATTAACATTCCTTTACCCTTAACTTAGAGCAGATATGATCAGAAAATACCTGAAAGAACATTATTTTGCAGTTATGTAAAGAATGTTATAAGGGAAAAAAAATCTGATTTTCTGAGAGGCACACTGACAGACCTACGTTAAAATGATAGATAAAGAAAATGTATTCCCTGGGTGATCACATTTCCTCCATCTGCTGCATTATACTACAAACCTGCTTAATTTGCTTTTCAAATGCTAGCTAACAGCTCATCTAAAGGTTTTTGTATTTTTTTCCTGTGGTCCAAAATTTGAATGTTGCTTTTAAACTGAATTCTCTGTTTGAAATAATAAAAATAAAATTAAACAGTGCTGAGCTATATTAATAATTTTGTACATTAGATACATTATATTGTAAATAGGTGTTAATTTTATATGATTTCTCTCTATTAATGTAATAAAAACAAGCATATTGTACTATCATGCAGGCTGTAAATAAAGCAGACCAAAAATATAAAATTGTCATATCATGTATATAAATATTTTTAATGTGCCATTATCAAAGTTAATAATATGTCAAACTTCATAAATATTTGATAAAAACTTTGTAATAAATTCAGACCTCTTTAAGAATTTTTTTCTTCAACAAGAAGTTATACAATAAAATAATTCAATGTGTTTTAAAATATGTCTTTGCCTTTTTAAATCTCTGATCTTAGGCAAAAATGTTAAAAGTATTTCTCAGATGATAAAACTTTCATGCATTATGAATTATAGACACTTGTTAAAAACGACTTTTGTGGAAGTGCCTTTCCTAGATTTTCTAACATATATAAAGTTAATAATAATTTCATAAAGTATGTTAGTGATCTGTAAGCTGAGCAGAGGTTATGATTCTGGGACCTTTCAAAGCTACTTCAGTGGAACATATAGTGGTTAAATGTCCCCAATATTAATAATTGCTGTAGCAGGTACTCATAAGATACACCAATAATTTTATAGCATTTTATAGTAGTATCATATTTTCTTAAAAATAGTAAGTTTGAATATGCATTTGCTAAAGACATAAATAGATGATATAAATTTAACTTATTGGAAGTTCTAAAAACATCTGTGATATTGGAAGCCAGATTTGAATCTTGAGTTTTGAACAATTCACTTATTGAATCACTGGCCGTAAAACTGATCTCTAGGCACACACTGTGTGATGCCAGAAGCTATTGCTCCAGCCCTAGGGACTTTGTTCATCTAGATTTGAGAAACAGGATCTACTGTGCAGAAGCAATAAAGGTTAAATTGACATACAGACTAAGGTTGGATACAGAAACCTCCTGTTGTGACATGCTTAGATAATGTTAAACACAGTTTCTCTATTTGTTTCTCATATAGTACAGATGCCCCTTTTTCATCTTGCAGTTTCTGCTGCCCTGAATTATTCTTGTTCACAAAACTGAGCTGGGTGATCCTGCTCTTCTAGCAGTGCCATTATGATTAAATGAACTGTTTTCTGTTTTTCAAAGTGGTTACTTCATATACAGAGATTCAAAGATTTAAATAAAATTGTTTTTCTCCAGTGCTTTCTGTGTAATGGCTTCTACCAGTTACTTATTAATTCAGGAATAGATTTTTCTATCTCCCTGGGCTACAATGTTAACCTGCATTTGTGGGGTTTTTTAATCAAATGTTTCTCTCTGCTCCCTTTTGGATTTCGCAGTTCTAGCATTTCAGAGAAGAGATTTAGCCTTGGTCAATGTGCTTTAAAAGTCAATATCTGTAAGTCTTAAACTGACAGAGGATCTTAGCTTAGCTTTCATAGAATTCTTTTCTACTCAATTATTATGACGAATAAGAAGGATAGCAATTGGAAGCCTTGCTAAGAAGCTAGGACCAGTATAGAGCTGCTATGTAGCTAGATAATCTGGGTATCGGGGTTGCAAGGAATAGGCCACAGAGCAAGTGGCTTCCATGGGCAGAGAAAAAACAAAAATATACTAAGATCAGAAACTGCATGCACACCAGGTGAAAGGAGTCATTTCTCAAGGTTGAGCTAAAAGTTTAGCATTTTACAAATGAGACTGAAACTCTCTCAAAACACAAATGTTAGCTTGGATTTAGGTGAAGATCATTATGTCTACTCCAAATTTTACTTTTCCTGTTTTGGTAGTTAATGGTCTCAAAACCTGAGATTACAGGTGTGGGAAATATGTCACAAGTTAAATCACACAAATCATATAGGAGTCAGTCCAAACATTGTATATTTCAGAAAAAAAAATTCTCCCGTTCTAACAGAGTAGGTTTTGTTTCTTTATTATTTGCTTTCATATCACACTGTGTGTATTATTACTGTCTCAGTTATCCTTATCAATTTGTCTGGTATCTGACATTCAATAAAACACATTAGTAAATATGTATAATATGAAGGCATATCTTAATATTATCTTAATGTCAAGGAAAGCGTAGTTGAAAAAAATGAAAAGAATGGATAAAAGTGTTATATGTTGCAAAAAAATCTTGTAGGTTTTTTTAATTAGGAGGCTTTAGCTAACCTTACTGAAATAATTTTAATGAAGTAAGGAAAACACAACCTAAATTTAAATAGTAAAGAAGAGGTGATAAGCTGGAAAAATGAGCATAGACTACTCTTTTCAGAGATGCAAATATAAAGGAAAGAAGAAAGTTATGTGATAATTAGGGAAGGATATTTGGTGGATCAAAGAACAAGTTCAGAGAAAGAGAAATGTTAATGAAATAAGCATACTAGGAAATTGATTAATTTCCTGTGTAATACAACAGGGAATATGACACCAAATGCAGGTGGTAGTTGTAATTAGCTTTTATCTGAGATCAGATTCTTTGGAAGCAAGAACCTAGGATAAGGATCCATGTGCAAGTGATTCATTAAGGAAATGTTCTTAGATAAACGGTAAAGGAAGTAAGCAAAGCAAGATAGAAGAAAAGTCCAACAAGGTTGTGATTTCAAGTGAAGTTGCAGCCCCATCTTAATTCTGCAAGAAACTCAAAAAATAAAAATTACACAGCAGACTATCTCTTACTTCTGGAAAGGTGGCTGGGCTTTCATACTGTTGTGTCAGTAAGTCATTGGCTAGAGGCCACCCTAAGAGGATAAAAAAATCCCAGAGGAGAGCATTTTCACTTTGTCCATGGTTTCAGAGCAAAGTTACCGTGGGATAAGAAAGGACAAGGGAATCTGAGAGGATCTTTAGCACAGAAGATCCTCTGACAGTAAAAGCTACAGCTTTGGACAGAAGTGGTTTGACATTTTTTCCTTTGATACAGGAGACAAAAATAGAGTACGACGTACTAAATTTTTTAGGAGTGCAAGAACTTAATGAAGTTAGTTTTAGATGGCTTCTGTTTTCTCATGGAGGTAGGACGTGACTTCATCTACTATAGCAAGAGTGGTTTAAGTATTTTGAGAAGATCAGAGGAAAGTCTCAAACCATAATAAAATATATAAGAAGCATAGCTTCTGATAAACACAGACACACACACACACAGTGATATTCTTTACTAAAACTGGAAAATCCAGAGCTTGCAATAGAAAATTTGGAAAGAAGACTTTATCAACACAGTAAGGCTGGATCCCCTTCAGAGGTATAGCATACTGAATGCAACTAAAAGAAAACTTTATATATGTCTAGAATTCTAATCTAATAATTTTTAGTAAAACATAACTATTACATGGATAACACATCTTTCTGTTGTAATTTCTATTGCAATTTTCTCTTGCTTCCATATCTTTTGAGGAGGCCAAGTTATAATCAGAAGGGCTTAAAGTGGTCATATGGTTTTGCAGATGGGCTTATAATACTTGAATTACTTAGTTGGCTATTGGTAATGATTATGTCTGAGATTTGCCTTTTGTTCTTCTTCCATGAGTAACCAACCCGTCCCAAACTTCTGGGTGTCACTGTTTACTGACATTTATTAACACATTCAATTAGGTTTCACATAAGTTTAACCCAGCAGGTGACATTCAGCTCTTTTAGATGACTTTGAATAACTGTGTTTCTATTCACTAATGTTGGCTTTTGAAGTTTAATTTTCATGGCAATAATTTGAAGAAGAAACTTGTAGAGGGAAACACTAGCAAAATGAAAAAGATATAATAAGTTTCTAGTTGCAAAAATTGGAGAAAGACCACAAAATTCTATATCTCACCACCTATTTACATTTGTAAACTATTTTACAGAAATAATTAATAGCATTTTTACTATACAAATTAAAGGCAATGTCATTTGGTGAGTGTAGCAGAAATTAATGCAGGGTTAGAATTATTTTTAAGAAAAATGGAAACAACAAACTAAAAAAATGTACACAAATAATAAACTGAGTAAATTTTAAAACTTTACGCAGGAGTGTGCCTGGACACATGACTGAGCAAGTTTTGGATGTTGGACAGGACAAGGGAAATAAGTATGCCTGGAATAGGTCATCTAAAATGTGAAAAACTAGCTGGATAGGCAATTTCGTGACTCCAGGAAAATAAAAAATTGTCATTGAACAAACTAATGTTTTATGGTACTAGAATTTAAAGACAAGTGAAGTTTTTTTGAAAGAACAGGTGGGATGATGTTGATGAATAGGGAATAATGATGAGAGAGAAGGATATTAGAACTTAAGATTTCAGTGTTTTTTTTAATTTATTTTTTATTTTTATTATTCTTTAAGTTCTGGGGTACATGAGCAGATCGTGCAGGATTGTTACATAGGTATAGGCATGCCATGGTGGTTTGCTCCATCCATCCCCGCATAATCTACATTAGGTATTTCTCTTAATGTTGTTTCTCCCCCATCAGAGTCGTTAAAAGTAGGAACAGGCCTGTGTATTAAGGATAATTGTCTGAAAAATTTAAAGAGGAAAATTATTGTTTTTTTAAAGCTGATGTTAAACTATGCATATATGAATACCATGAAATACGACTCAGCTATAAAAGTAAAATATTTCTGATATATGCAACAACCTGGATGAATCTCTACAAAATTATACTGAGTAAAAAAAGAAGTCAATAACATAAGATTATATACTGTATAGTTCCATTTACATGACAGTCTTGAAATGATATAGAATCAGAAAAGAGAGCACTTGTTGCTGGGGGTTAAAGGCAAGAATAATAAATAAGGAGGCTTGAAAGAATGTGGACCTAGCTGTAATGCAATGAAACATTATTGCTTGAAGATAATTAAATGTAGTTGAAAAAAAAAGGTTTTCAATGCCCACGGATCAACTAGAATCATATTAATCACTTTTGTGGTCTTGTTACCTGGTAAGAAAAGTTATACATAAAGGAATACTTTCATTCATGGATGCTTCAAAGAAATTCATATTATGCAAAAAAGCAAGAAGACAGCAAAAAAAAAAAAAATAGTTGACAATGTTCAGTGATGAAATGAAGGAATTGTTTTAATGTAAGGAAGTCCAACATCAGAGAAGAGTTTGAGACATAACTCAGTTATGAAAGTGTCATTTCATGATGGGGATTACACGTGGTGAAAGAGGAAGGATGTATGACGCTGCCTGTATAAAAGAGTCTTTTGGGCATTTCATCAACATCTGATTACATCAACCTAGTCCCCACAGAAGTCTCCATCTCTGTCAAACTTGCAATGATGAAGAAAACTGACTGATTGAGACAAGTGGGAATTATAGTAAAAACGGTGTTGTAATTAGAGATTACTAAAGGGATTCTTATGATGTAAAATGAATCATCAAAATGCAAGGAAATTAGAAGATTGATATGTAGATTATGGGGCCATCTGCTGAAAAGTGTATATTTATTTTCTTTATCATGGATGCAAATGCTCTTTAAGACTTGGCATGGTAATACCTCTGAAATGTTTATATGACTGCACACATACATACATTTACAGATCATTAAATTGCCTTTGTACTTAAAATAAAGTACCTTCACCCTTAAAATCAAATGAGTCATCATCTTGAGCCTCTCTAGTACAGTACATTTGAGTCAGTTTCAATAATTGAGGTGATCAAAATGGAAAATTTGATAAAATAGTTGGATCATGTTAAAATAACAAACATTTTAGTAATTGGCATATTAAACTGGAATTCACATTATAAAAAGACATCACATATGTGTATAGGTTAATATACATTATACATGGTCACATACACTACAGATTTGATCTATACATGCGTACACACACGTAAAGTATTCTTTTCCGATTTTCTTTAAACCAACCATTACTGTGCCAAAATAAAAAGGTAAGCTTTATCCTTCAAGAAAATTAGGAAGACCAGCTTTTCTACCATGAATCTCTACAACTTCCCCCACCATATGTGCAATATTTACACAAGATGAATTTCTGGTTCCAAAGGATCAGTCTTCTTTGCTTTCTTTTGTTTGCTGGAGGGGGAACCCAAGTGTGGTATCTTTGGGTCCCTCCAATTCCTCTGCTGCTACCGTAAGTGACAGAGTATAATGCTACCTCTGGCCATGTTGAAAGTCCAGTGTAGATACAGAAACCTCGGCAGTCTAAACGTATCCCCTGATTTCTGCTACAGTCACTCTTGGTGCTTGAAATTTCTGTTATTGTTGAAAACAATTACTTATTCTGATGACAGACATGGAACAAATTTCTTCTTGTCAAAATTAGTATTTGAGGTTACCACATTTTTCTATTTCACATACGTGATTTCTGTGATGCTCAAGTAGACTTTGTCAATAAAGACACTGAATTTTTAAAGGGGTGAATGCAAAGCCATTTTCTGTGCTTAGAAGTAGTAAACAATATTTGCCACCAAATGTCGCTTTGTTGTTAAACACGTTTTTCTCAAAAGTAGTTAAAGTTGTAAATATATTTATTCATGACAGACAAGCATATGGTTATCTTGCTCAAAGGAAATAAACAGCTGCTGTATCCTAAAGTTATAAATATGTTGGGAAGTATCACTATTTTGGGATTACGTAGATGAGGAGTATTATTATAACTTCTAAATTACTAATATTGTTGTATTTAATTGAATACTTGTCATAGTTCAATAAACCTATAACATTCATGAAGATTTTACTTGTTGTTATAGTTTTTTTCCTTAAAAATAAAATTAATTCTAGTTTTTATGCCATATATAATATTGACTTAAGGTATGGAAAGTTATAGGAACAGAGATTTGAAAATTGCAAGGAAAGCAACTTTTAAAATATGTCATTTTGGTGGAGTATGTCTGTAGAAAGCTAAGTAGAAACCCAGATGTGTCTTTTCATGCCTGTCATTTCCAATGCTTCTTGTACTTAAACTATAATATATCACTTTTTACCATCTCTTTGCACTCAAACTCTGGAAAAGTGCATTGAGTGTACAACAACAATTATTTCTATTCTTTCTTTATACATCCAACTTTCCCCGAGCCTTTTAATTTTTCAGTCTAATTGATGTTAAGTTTTGTTGCTGGATTAATTTAAAAAAATTGTCAAGTGAATAATTTGATGACCCAATGGGCCTAAGGTCACAGGGTGACTTTCGATTATGAATTTAAAATTTAATTAACTTTTATATAAAAAGATTAATAAATAATTTAAGTTTCATATTGGTTTTTTAAAATATCTATGTTCAATTTATTGAAGTTTCTTCAACTCTAAAGTTTAATTTTCACTAGGTAAAATTTAAATATAAAAACTAAGTTAATATTATATATTGCTTATAATAACATGCTTATTCAATAGTGACTTGATATAACATTCAAAGCTGTAGGTCAAAAGTTAAATTTACATACCTTAATTCTGGTACTATTTCTTAGGATATTAAATAAAATCATAAAATACTTGAACTATGTATACAAAATAGCCAACAACATATTTCTGTTTTTTAAATTACTGTGTACAATTTTTGTTCTCTTGCACAAGCTACCTCTGGATTAGACTGAAAATCCATCTAAAAAAACATTTTAGAATGGGTCATGGAATATGTAAGTTTTAAAATGTTTAATAAGAGTAATAGGATATATATTAAAATAGCTAATAATAATTTTTTTAATGTTTTCATTTATTCCATTGTTACTGATCTTTCAGGCACATAAAATAGGATTTAATTTCCTACTTGGTGCATACTACTTAATAGTAGATAATAAATTAGTTATAAATAGAAACCTATGAAAATCAATGTTAGCTTAAAACTGTTTTTGATAATGCAGCAAGAAATTCATAAAATAAAAGGTTAGCATTTATTAATGTTTTCTAAATGGATTTGTGCCTCAATGCTGAATGTACAACGTCAGCTGTAGGATTCAGAGAAATCACAGAACTTGCTTTAATTTTTTTTTTATTTGTAAGCTAAGGAAGAGCACTACTGGGAAGTTCTCATTGTATATTTATGTGAAAACCTTTTAGAGTTTCTAATATATATTTTTAAAATAATTATAAATCCTATGCAAGTAACACAGATTTCTGTGATTATTAGATACATTGTGAATGAAATAGTAAACTCTACTACTTTAAAAATACCTAAATTTTGATTTTGACATCTATTGATAATATTATAATCACCATATATATATATATTATACTCATATTTGAAAGTAGTATCAATTTCTCAATTGTTAAGAATAAGAACCTGAAAGATTAAATGGTTTTAAACTTTTACTGTGAACAATTTACTTAACCTCTTGGCCTTGGATTCTTGATCCATATAAAATTGGCATATTAATTATATTTACAGTATTTGGTTCTCACAATTGCCTTGAAGTAACCAAGGTATACTTGAAGTATATAAATATATGCATAATATTAATATTTCATCTATAGATATTTATTGAATTAATATACTAATTTTCATCCTATATGTTATTTCTCAAAATATGACTACACTTGATGATTTGAAAGAATCCTTCTTAGGGAAATCCAAAGTGAAAACATGGGTTAGTGCCTTTTAAAACTGAAGTAACTGTCCTTGATCAATATAAGTCTTGAGAATAGATGTTGAAACAGCAAATGGATATACTGCTGTTTTCACTACAAATGGATCATAGAAGAGATTTTGCAGAATAACACTGAGCTGAAGAGATCCTAGCAAGTACATATAAATTCCCTTCAGCATTTCTGATGTCAGTGTGAAGTCCTCTTAAGTGCACAATTTCATGGCTGACTAGTCATTGTCCTTGGTTGAATTTATTTTCAGTGATGGTAAAAAGATCTTTGGTTTTCCAGTTGCTGCTCAGCAGCCATAAATCTATATGGAAAATACCAATTCCAGTGAGGTCTTAAACTTTAGATTACACATGTGTCTTTAAGGCAAGAGTGCAACAATTCTAAATGCATCTATGCTGCATAACGGAACTTGAAAATTAGCTTTTCAGTCAAGAAAGACTGATTCTTTATTCAAATAATTACTTTTAAATAAATAAAATGTTTGTATTTATCCACCACAAAAATAAATATTATAAAATTAAAATTAACTTTTTCACATCGAGGACATAAAAATTTCTAGGCCAAGTTTGTTCAAAATGAAAAGTTTTAAACAATCTATTTATTTTTATTGCTTTTCGGAGTTAAAGGTTTAACAAAAAATACAAATATTCTTGGAGTTTTGTTACACATCTTGATCCTGATAGGTACTAAGAGTACAAAGACACTCAAGGACTATTGATATTAGAATACGTGAAGATTAAAGAAATCAAAACACCCAAATTGATTTATATATTTGATGTATAAATTAGGAAATTAGTTATTTGCACCCCGCTGCAATCTGTGTTTCTTCCTGATTTCTTTGTGTAGTTAAATCCATTAAAAGAAGTTAATTTCTTGGACATTTATATGAATAATTATATATTTTTTTGTTTATCTCTGGAAAATGTACAGACTAGTATTTTATTGGGAATTTTTATTACTCAAAAAATGGGTGTCAGTAATAATTACAACTATTTTTCAACATGGGCAAGATAAGTGATTTGAAGTAAGGCAGAGATTATGTTAAAAATGCAACTCAAATATAATAAATATTTGATAATGGTGCTTTCCAGAACACAGACTAGAACAGCCTGTTCATTGCTCTTGTAGGGTGTTTATAAGAACCAATTGAGGCTGATATCAGAATTAGTGTGTTAGTTACCTATTGCTAGATAACTGATTACTCCAAACTTAGTGGAATATCTCATAGTTTATCAAACTATTGCCTCATAGTTTTGGTAGATTAGAAATATGGAATGTCCATTAGTTGAGTCGATCTTGCTCAAGTATTTAATGTGCTTGCAGTTAACATACCGGCAAAAGCTAATGAAGGTCTGAAAGTCTAAAACTTTGAAAGAAAGATGCTCTGCCAAAGTGGTTCACTTATGTGGCTCTGGGCAGGAGATGACAGCTTTGTTCTATTGGCCATTGGTATTCTCAATTCTTTGTCATGCAGGTTTCTCCATAGGCTGCTAAAATGTCTTTATGACATAATAGCTATCTTCCTTGACAGTAACTGCTATGAAACAAAGATCAAGGAGAAACCCACAGTGGTGTTTATGACATGCATACCAAAGTTATACATCATCACTTCTACCATATACTGTTCATTAGAAGCAAGTAACTATGTTAAGCCCACAGTCAAGCAGAAGGGAATTAGGTTTTACCTCTTGATATTTAAAGTATCAAACCATGTGTGGACATGTAAAACCCAATCCAGTTCGCCCTCTAGCTACAGATTATTTATATTTATCCCATATGCAAAATATATCAACCCCTCACAAAGGCCCCACCGATTTTGTTCTATTATAGAGTCAGCTAGAACTTCAGGATACTGCCATCTAACTCAGTTCCACTTGTGGATGGAGCTCATCGGGCATTGTTCCTTAAGTTCATCTTGTTTGCACTTCCTCTTGATCTAAAGATTAGTGAATTCAGGATACGTAGTTTTTTTCCCTTCGTATAACCCACATGCAGTAGGGGACACACATAGCATAACAGACACAGATAACTCTTCAAAAAGAGAAAACCAGAAGGTACACAGTAGTCACACTCTATACACCATATAATATACACTCTATGTATATATACAGAATATAATATACTGTTTATGCACACATAAAAATATGTGTTGTATCACAAATTGAAATAATAAACCTAAAAGCATACATTTTCTAGAAGAAAGGATATAAAAAGTATTTGAAATCTTGATTAGGCAAAGTTTTTTTTTTTTTTTCCAGCCATGGCACCAAATGCATGATCTATAAAGTAAAGTTTTGATAAATTGACTTTATCAATGTTAAAATCTCTTTAAAGCCTTCAACTAAGAGAAAATATCTGCAAACTATAACTTTTATTTAAAAACTTGTTTCTTTAATATACGAAAACCTCAATAACTAAACAGTTTAAAAAACAAGCAGTGGGCAGATCACCTGAGGTCAAGAATTCAAGACCAACCTGGGCATGATGTTGAGTGCCTGTAATCCCAGCTACTCAGGAGGCTGAGGTGGGAGAATCAGTTGAACCTCGGACGCGGAGATTGCAGTGAGCCAAGATTGCGCCACTGCACTTTAGCCTGAGTGACAGAGCAAGACTCTGTCTCAAAAAAAAAAAAAGTGTGTCAAGTAAACACATGAGAAGCTGTTTCATATCATATTTCTTAATCATAATCTTAAGCAAGGTGATATATCAGCAAACCTGTATTAAAATGGCTATGTTTAAAAAAATGGTAGTTAGTGCTTTCTTTATAATTGACACAAACTGGAAAGAACCCAAAGTCTATTAACTGGTGAATGAAAGAATAATCAGCTATACAATGGAGCAATGCTCAACAATAGAAACGAAGTAACTACTGGTATATGCATAAAAGTGAGTTAAGCACAAATGCATTATACTAAGTGAAAAAAAAAAAACTAGGCAAAATATCATTTCCTCTGTGATCAACTTTATATGACATTCCAGAAAAGGCCAGACTGGAGGAGCAAAGAACAGGCCAGTTGCAAATGGCTGTGGTTAGTGTAGACAACACTCCTGTGTAAACTGTTAAGATTTTTTTGGAATAACAGAATTTTTCTAAATCTTGATATAGGTTTTAATTATATTAATATAGGTTTTCTTCAAATTGCATATAGATGTATTCTAATATTAATTTCAAAATACAGAAATTATTTCTCAATTAAAATAAATAATAAAGGTGGTAAAACTGCTGAAGAACTGTTCTCAGTTTTTAAACTGAGTAAAGCCTTTAGATGGTACTTAATGGGGGAACTGCTTGTTTCCAATGAATTAGAAAAAAATCTACAAATGTTAAAGCTACACTCACCTAAGAAAAGGACAGTAATACTTTGTGTGAATTATACATGGAGACTATAATATTGCAGCATTAGTAAATCTATTTTTATATGGAATTTCTTATTGTGCCTCTCCACAAACCTGAATAGAATCAAACAAATATTTACATATGACAAATATGCATGTTTTTTAGTTATAAAAAAATCTCTAATATTCTCATCCTTAAGATATTCTGGACCAATTTTCCACCAAACTTTGATCAGCTATTTTTAGACCC
The DNA here is from genome assembly GCA_963573385.1 of Cacajao melanocephalus. Taxonomy (NCBI): domain Eukaryota; kingdom Metazoa; phylum Chordata; class Mammalia; order Primates; family Pitheciidae; genus Cacajao; species Cacajao melanocephalus. The sequence continues at coordinate 59,852 of CAUYLG010003706.1, forward strand.
GTTTCCCTCTTTAGAGTGGATAACCGTTGAAATTTCTATTTTATTTAAAATGAAAAAAGCTTACTTTGTAAATTGTTAAGGGCAGTTTATTCTGAGGATTCTTCTCAAGTGAGGGATTCTCTTTGTTTTACAATCTTCATAACAGTGAATGGGAAAATATATGTCTTCTAGCTCCTCCTCTGTTTATATAAAGAATCTATTTTACAAACATTCTTCCCTCCACTCTTTTTTGTGTGTTCATGGGACTTAGTATTTTGCAGCTCGAATACATTTTCCTTGAAGTAACAGAAAAATATTCAAGTAATTGAACTCTGATGTTGGGGAAAATTAAAAAAAAAATACTATTTAAAAAAAGAATCATCCTACTTTTCTTGGTCATAAACCAAATAAGTAAACAAGTTACCACAGAAGAGGTTTCATGCCCAACAATCAGTTTAAGCTTAGCTTCATGCTCAAACTTTTGAAATCCAGCCAAATCAGCAATTGTTCTGCTCCAGTACCCATGCTGAAAGTCAGCCAGTTCCTTAACTTGATCTTAAAAGTCTGTCAAAATCCTGAACTTTTCTAGATTCTAAAAGCCATTAAACTCTTTAACTCTTTATACTCAGGGAGATTGTTTTCTCCAAGTACAATTCTCCTTGTTTAGTAGCACATTCGGATTTTTTTCAGATATATACCTGCGATGATCCCTTCCTTCAACATTGACCCATAGTGTTTGAAGATAGTCTTCAACAAATAACTATCCCAAACTCAGCAACTGATCATAATATAGCTTTTAGTTAAAGTTATGGTTTGGATCATGGATTTAGCATTTCAAAGGAAAAAAAATAACTAAAATCATCAAGTTGTAGAACAGTCTGAAGGAGAAAAAAATATACAATGGAAAAAAGACCAAGGGGTAAGCATTTGGTGAAAATAATATTATAGTCACTTAAAGAATATTTTGACATTTTGATTATTCCAATCCCTGGGCCAGATCTGGGACCTGCCTCTATCTTTTATGTAGTTCAGATAACATAAAGTGTGAATCAGTGCCTGATAACATAATAATGGTACCAACTGATCAGATTCTGCCTGACTTTTGGGCATATTCTTGAAATAATACTTCTGCAATTTCCAGTTATAAGTTACCATGTGCCATTTGGTTATACAACACACCATACTGTTTTTTCATGGACCCACACGTGCATTGTCGCTCATCATTCATTGAAGATGTTTACATATTTTACAATTTTCTTTATGTTACTGAATTTTTTTTCCAACTCAAATGCTATTCAAACTTCAAATAATCTTCATCTATTTCTTGTTTTCTCTTCCCCTCTTATAACTCTTCTGAATCTTATTCACTTTAAAATCCCCTAAATGACAGCTTCTAGATTGGTAAAGAAAGACATCCACTGCTGGCAGGGTAGTACACCCCAGCTCCACGGAAAGGACGTTCTTATGCTGGTGAATCTTCATCTGGCTGTTCATTTGTGGCTGTTAAGTAAGTGTGTTGCAGTCTCTGAATTGTAAGCCATTCTAGTAAATTATTATTCAATTTGAGGAGGAGGTTGTGGAAACAATTAATAGCTGGTCAGTCAGAAGTACAATAGGCACAGAACTTGTAACTGGCTTCTAAAAGTGGGAAAGCGGGTGGGGGGCAGTACTTTGAGATTGAATCCTTTAGCTGTGAGGTCTGTGCTAACTATGGGTAGCTAGTGTTAGAATTGATTTAAATGTTGAATACCCAATTGGTGTCTGGAGAATCAGTCAACTGCTTGTTGCTGCTAAAAATCCCACCATATAAAGTCCACTTAAACTATCAACGTGACTACACAGATGGAATTAGATGGAATTATTCTTATGGCTAAAATCAGTTTTAAACAAAAATGAATACTGTGTGTTTAATTTTATTTCATACTCTCTATCCTAATTTTATTTTCAAACCTCCAAGAGTTTTCTATTCCTTACTTTACTAAAATTTCTGCCATCTTGACATTTCCAAAACTAAGTCAGAGAAAAAGCCAAAATGATGAGTCATGGGGTTGTGCAGAATTCAGGTGGTGAATGATTGATTATTGTCAAATATGGTAAGTAGTTTCAAAATCCAATGTATGTAAACTTGATGCATTATGTTGAGAAGCTTTTTGTTCTTAACTTTATCCTGTTATGTTTCATAATTCTTGTGAGTTTAATTATTGCATAGATTATCATTTTTGACACTTAATACATTGTGCAGAACTAACATATTATTTGATTTTCTTGTAAGCTGACATCATCTCACTCATTATTCTGTCATTTTGTATGTTGACATTATATGAAAATATATTGGTATTATTTGATGTCTAGGCATTATTAAAATTTCATTGTGACTAGTAATACCATCTATAGGTTGCCTTAAAGAAGGAATTAAATCTGTACGGTTAGGGTCATCAATCCAGGAAAATTGTCAATATTATTTTAATGGAATACCTTATGGTTTCTTTTTTTAAAAATTTTTTGAAAAACAGTGTGAGTGGGAGTGTGAAAAAACTACCAGTGCTAATCAATTGCTAAAACACAAATATCTGGTAATAACAGGTGCCTATCAAAGATGATTAACTGTTTAACTCCTTTTTTCTGATCTTTGCTTTATTTATTTATTTTTTAGACATAGTTTTACTCTGTTGCCCAGGCTGGAGTGCAGTGGAGTGATAGCTCACTGCAACCTCCACCTCCCAGGTTCAAGCAATCCTCCTGCCTCAGCCTCCGGAGTAGCTGGGATTACAGGCACTTGCACCATGCCCCGTTTATTTTTGTATTTTTAGTAGAAACAGGCTTTCACCATGTTTGCCGGGCTCATCTTGAACTCCTAGCTTCAACTGATCCACCCACCTCAGCCTCCCAAAGTGCTGGGATTACAGGCATGAGCTACTGCATCTGGCCTTCTATCTGGTCCTTACATGCTGATATAATTGTTCTGATTTCGTCAGTTTCTAAGATTCTAGGAACCTATGGCTTTTACATGTTACAGGAAAAAAATGCATCAGATAATTTTGATCTCTAAACAGAAATATATATAAAGGAAGAAGCAATTTGTGTTTATGCATCTCATATTTGTTACATATGGTTAAAATATTCTTTATGCTTATCATTAATTTGAATGCATATACCTTTCTTTGCATGTTGTGTTATTTACCACTGTGAATTTCCAAGGTAAAAATCTCATTCACTTAAAAATATCACTACAGTCTCAACTTGTTCCAATTAAGGATTATTATCAATATATTTCCTTTTTTGTTTTTCCTGCTCTGAGATATTTTACTTTTTCATTTATTTATTTAAATTTTTTAGGAATTCTACTGGGAAAAATCACATTGTCAAAAGACACATTTAATTAAATCATCTTGCAGATTATAAGAGCCAATTTATTTCAATTTAAATTTTACACACATCTTTTTATCTGTTTTTTTTTTTTTTACTGCTCCTTTTTTTAGTTAACTAGCATTGCTACAGAGTTATTGTTATTAAGGTACTGCTTCAATCATTTAACAAGTATCTAAAGAGGCAATTTTTGAAAACTTGGTGTGATTGATTTAATATTTGGAACCAGCAATTACAAAATCATGCCTTAAAAATAATATTTTGGCCTCCAACTAATTTTGAAGAAATTTTTAGAACTAAAACATTTTACAGATATGAGCTACATAACTAAGGTAGGTATTATAAAAACCTTTTTTGGGGGGGAATATTTGTGCTACAAAGGAATTATCACTAAACATTAAATTCCAAAATTGATGGAGCCCTAAAACTGAAGTGAAATGCTGTTAGAATGATTGACTTATTGTGTGGGAGTATTACTTTTTCTCTATATATCTCCATTTCTTTTTTTGGTAAATTGGAGGAGACACTGACATACTCTGAACTTAAGAAGCAAAATTTGAATATAAATACAAGCTGTGTGATACTCTGTTTTCCTGAAAACAAACAAACAAACAAAAAACGGGCTTTTCTGGTGGTTAATATAAACTCAAATTATTATGGTGAGATATGAAAAACTACCTTATCATATGCAAATTAGAGTGCCAAGGATTGGAAAGATAAGCTAACTACCAAGTTCAGCAACCTAATTGCAAAAGTTTTGCATTTCTTAGAATATTATTTAGTTGAAAGGGCTTTCTTTTTACAAGGGATTTAGAGAAATATTCACATTTCTTTTCTTTGGACAGTCAGTCTGAACTTGCAAATTGAAAGAAATTCTGAAAGAAGAGTTTGATTGTCTAAAACCAAGTATTCCAAATTATGGAAATATACCTCCAAAGAAATGAAGGAAAATCATAATGAAGGTGCTTTCTGCTTTGAATATATTCTTCTAAAACGTTGCAACATAGAATATATAATACCTTAAAATCTTATTTGAAGTTCAAAAGTTCTGCTACCTCAAGTAATCAGAAAACTTTACATTAACTTTCTACATGGATTTTTCAGTCAACATTTATAATGTTTATCTTGACCAAAGCAAGAAAATGTGACAAATTACCTCATAAAGAGAGGATTTTTTTTTTCCTCAAACCAAACTGATGATACTTCATTGCTTATGTTGAATTTGTGCAAATTTGGCATTTCTGATGAAATTGTTATTTAATTATATAACGTATTCATAGAACCCAAAAGTTAAAGATTTGATATCATGTGATAGCAATTAGCAATCATTGCTCAATTTCATTCTGATTTTTATACAGATGAAAATATAAGAAATTAAAAGAAAGGAACATGTTACTAAAATATTGAACCTAAAAATAAAAGATAGCCATTTACCAAAATCTCAGGGACATAGGGAGAATTTCTCATGATTGCAGCTTCACTGCCAATGATATTATTTCTGGAATGTGCATGCTGTACTGTTTATTGGATGAATGCATAGATGGTTATAAAAGGGTTGGGAGCAAATTTTTTTCACCCTACATTTATTCTTAAACTGAAGGCCTGAGAGATCAATTACTGGAGAAAATGAGACTCATCTATCATGACATTACAAAAAATGAATTTTGACTTTTGGTGAAATGCCTCAAGTTTTTTCTTCATTCAGTCCCCTGGAATAACACTATCAGTCCAATCATTACATATGCCCTTGGAAGATCTAACTTCCACTATTCAAGGGAAGTTTGTTTAAAGATGATAATACATTATCTCTGGAGATACACAGTGATCTCAAGCAAATTATTTAATGGCCCAAGAAGAGCCATTGGAATAGATAATTGGTGATTTTACTAAAACATATTTTATGCTTTTACAACCAGTTATAAACAGCATCTCACAGGGTTTGGTGTTTAAGATCATCTGAAAGATAGTGGAAGAGATCACAAATGCTATTTAAATAATACTCTATGTAATTCAAGGTCTTGAAAATATTTCTAAATGTAACCCTATCTATACAAACTTTAAAAGTAGCAGAGCAGCTCTACATCTTTTGAAAAGTTTGGGAGAAAAAAAGTCTTAAAAATGAAAGAAATGCCAGCCAGTTATATTTTACTTTTGCAAATTAAAAGCAATTTTAATTATAGGCATTTTTTAAAAAGGATTGTGAGTTAGTTAACCAAAAGCTGTCATTCATCTGACATACTTTAGAAGAAATATGCACACACTCAGATGCACACATGTACACACATGAATGTGCACATGCACATAGCACATACATTAATTCTACTTAGATGAATTAATTGAAGAAAAAAGAAACATGCGTACTGCGTGCTTCCTAGGGACAGTAACAAAAAAATCAATGGAGGAAGAAAATCTCATTTTAAATGGTTAATATGATCTTGAGTTGTGATTGCTATTTGTTATGCTTCTTTTTTTCTAAGAAATTTGTTATAAAATTTATTATAAAAATGTCATGCCTACAGTAAAGTTGAAATAATTTTACAATAAATATCCACATACACAAGACAAGATGTACAATTAACACATTATTAAACTTAAATTATTACATACATATTTATCTACCCCACTATGCATCCATCATTTATCTTACTATGCTACCCATTTAAAAATTGCCTGTTGACATCAGGACATTTACTCCAAAATATAAATGTAATTAACTAAAGTTCATTTGTTTATATACTTAATTTTTAAGCAGAAATGTAAAGACAATGAAATGCAAAAATGTATGTATTCCATTAAGTTCTGACAAGTATACACATTGGCATAATCCTAAAGCTTATTAAGGTGTGAAACATTGGCAATACCCCAGAATATCCTGTTAATTTCATTCTGGACCCCTAAACACAGAAGCAGTCACTGCTCTATCTTTTTCCACCATAGAATAGTTTTTCCCGTTTTAGAATTTCATATAAATGGGTTCATGAATTATATCTTCTCCTGAGCTCAAGCAATCCACCCACCTCTGCCTCCTAAAGTGCTGGCATTACAGGCATGAGCCACCACGGCAGCCAGCTTCTAATCTTATTGAGATTCTTTGGGCAGGTTGAATCATTACTTCTGTTGTGCTGTTTTCAGGATTCTCTATCTTTAACTTCTGATGGTGTGTGATTATGATGTGTCCCAGTGTAGATCTGAGTTTATTCTACTTGGTGTCTCTAAGGCTTATATTAATTAATTTTTATAACGTATTTGAGCAGTTTAAGCCATCATTTTTTCAATGTTTCTTCTGTCCCTTTTTCTCTTTCCCTTTCCATTAAACATATATTAGTATGACTGAAGACGTTCCATAGGTCTCTGAGGTTCTATTTATTTTTCTTTATTATTTTCTTTCTGTTCCATAACCTGAATAATCTCAACTAACCACTATTCTGTTTCTCTGACTCTATTAATTGTCTCTTTTTTTCTGTCTATGGGCCATATTGTATTATTTCTTTTCATGCCCTTTAAATGTTTTTTTGAGAACCAAACCTTGCAAATAATATACTGTGGTAACTGTAAATGTGAGGGACTGGCACGTCTGCCAGGAGGCTCCCAGCCTGCAGGAGGCCTCACCCCAACTCGGAGATGTTCACAACCTGGAGGAGAGAGTGCGCGGAAGAGAAGACAGACAGACAGTGGGGTCTGGAGGACTACTCAGGTGATGCCAGTAGCATGCCAGAGTAGCAAGTTTATTGTGTGCATAAGTCTGATTATATACCTTTTAGTTCTTCGTTGATGATGCAAGTTACATTAAACAGTAAATACGGGAATACGGGAACAAAACGTTTACAGAAACAGGAATTAAGAAACACACCATATCAGGCCCGCTTGGGGTAAACAGAGCCATAAAAGATTTACAGAAACATGGATTACCATATCAGGCCCGCTCAATGACTCATGAAACCGCCATGGCACATCCTGTTCTTCGTGTCAGTAGCCAGAATATTCTGCAGAAGTCATGCATCAACACTTCACCCTTTCCCTCAGCTCAACAGCCTCCAGGGGAGAGGTGAAACGTGTATGGGCTCAAGCTCAAAATGGCCACAGTACAGCTAAGTACCGCGAACGGGAGCGATCCCCACATTTCCCTCTTTTTTTGTTTTTAAATGCAACTCAAATAGTTTGAGTTGCATCTTCTGGAGGGAGGAGAACACAAGGCGAAAGAGGAGAGGAAGACACACAATCGACAGCAAAACACAGCCACTGATTGCAAGAATGGAAGAAAAGGACGGTAAATGAAAGCCATGAGTACAAGAGGACAAAACATCAATGATTTCATGAGCAATTGTAGCATCCTGTGGTAGTTCACTATGGGAAAAATCAATGGCATGTATTTCTTGTTGTAGTTTGAGAATATCAAGTAACAAGTTATTATGGCTCCATATACCCTGAAGGTGAGCCTTAACAAGAGGCCAGTTCCATTTAGATTCATTATAAGGAGTATTGGTAACACAAATATATTTAAAATCAACATGACATCTGAGGGCCATACGGTTTTGGATGTTATAAACCTTATCACCCAACAAGGT
>CAUYLG010003707.1:0-37374 GCA_963573385.1 Cacajao melanocephalus
GTTTTCTAAATATACAATCATGTCATCTGCAAACAGAGACAGTTTGACTTCCTGTCTTCCTATTTGAATACCCTTTATTTCTTTCTCTTGCCTGATTGCCCTGACCGGAACTCCCAATACTATATTGAATAGGAGTGGTGAGAGAGGGCATTCTTGTCTTGTGCCGGTTTTTAAAGGGAATGCTTCCAGCTTTATGCCCATTCAGTATGATATTGACTGTGGGATTGTCATAAACAGCTCTTATTATTTTGAGATACGTTCCATCATTACCTAGTTTTTTGAGAGTTTTTAGCATGAGTGAGTGTTGAATTTTTTTGAAGACCTTTTCTGTATCTATTGAGAAAATCATGTGGTTTTTGTCATTGGTTCTATTTACCTGATGGATTATGTTTATTGATTTGCATATGTTGAACCAGCCTTGCATCCCAGGGATAAAGCCGACTTGATCATGGTGGATAAACTTTTTGATGTGCTGCTGGATTTGGTTGCCAGTATTGAGGTTTTTTCACTTTGATGTTCATCAGGGATATTGGCCTGACATTTTCTTTTTTTTGTTGTGTCTCTGCCAGATTTTGGTATAAGGATGCTGCTGGCCTCATAAAATGAGTTAGGGAGGAGTCCCCCTTTTTCTATTGTTTGGAATAGTTTTGAGAAGGAATGGTACCAGCTCCTCTTTTACCTCTGGTTGAATTTGGCTGTGAATCCATTCCGTCCTGGGTTTTTTTTTTTTTTTTTTTTTTTTTTGGTTGGCAGGCTATTAATTACTGCCTCAATTTCAGACCTTGTTATTGGTCTGTTCAGGGATTCGACTTCCTGGTTTAATCTTGGGAGGGTGTATATGTCCAGGAATTTATCCATATCTTCTAGATTTTCTTGTTTATTTGCCTAGAGGTGTTTATTGTATTCTCTAATGGTAGTTTGTATTTCTGTGGGATCAGTGGTGAAATCCACTTTATCATTTTTTATTGTGTCTGTTTGATTCTTCCCTCTTTTCTTTTTTATTAGTCTGGCTAGAGGTCTGTTTTGTTAATCTTTAAAAAAAAAACCAGCTCCTGGGTTCTTTGATTTTTTGAAGGGTTTTTCGTGTCTCTATCTCCTTCAGTTCTGCTCTGATCTTAGTTATTTCTTGTCTTCTGCTAGTTTTTGAATTTGTTTGCTCTTGCTTCTCTAGTTCTTTTAATTGTGTTATTAGGGTATTGATTTTAGGTCTTTCTCACTTTCTCCTGTGGGCATTTAGTGCTATAAATTTCTCTCTAAACTCTGCTTTAGCTGTGCCCCAGAGATTCTGGTATCTTGTGTCTTTGTTCTCATTGGTTTCAAAGTACTTATTTATTTCTGCCTAATTTTGTTATTTATCCATAGTCATTTAGGAATAGATTGTTCTGTTTCCGTGTAGTTGTGTGGCTTTGAGTGAGTTTCTTAATTCTGAGTTCTAATTTGATTACACTGTAATCTGCGAGACTGTTTGTCATGATTTCTGGTTTTTTGCATGTGCTGAGGAGTGTTTTACTTCCAATTATGTGGTCAATTTTAGGATAAATGCGATGTGGTGCTGAGAAGAATGTATATTCTGTTGATTTGGGGTGGAAAGTTCTGTAGATGTTTATTAGGTCCACTTGGTCCAGAGCTGAGTTCAAGTCCTGAATATCCTTGTTAATCTTCTGTCTCGTTGATCTGTCTAATATTGACAGTGGGGTGTTAAAGTCTCCCACTATTATCATGTGGGAGTCTAAGTCTCTTTGTAGGTCTCTAAGAACTTGCTTTATGAATCTGGGTATTCCTGTATTGGGTGCATATATATTTAGGAAAGTTGGCTCTTCTTGTTGCATTGATCCTTTGACCATTATATAATAATGCCCTTCTTTGTCTCTTTTGGTCTTTGTTGGTTTGAAGTCTGTTTTATCAGTGACTAGGCTTGCAACCCCTGGTTTTTTGTTTTTTTTTTTCTGTTTTTTTTTTTTTCATTCCATTTGTTTGGTAAATATTCTTCCATCCCTTTATTTTGAGCCTATGTGTGTCTTTGCACGTGAGATGGGTCTCCTGAATACAGCACTCCAATGGTCTTGACTTTATTCAGTTTGCCAGTCTGTGTCTTTTAATTGGGGTATTTAGCCCATTTACATTTAAGGTTAATATTATTATGTGTGAATTTGATCCTTTCATTATGATGCTGGCTCGTTATTTTGCCCATTAGTTAACGCAGTTTCTTCATAGTGTCGATGGTCTTTACAGTTTGGTATGTTTTTGCAGTGGCTGCTACCAGTTTTTCCTTTCCATATTTAGTGCTTCCTTCAGGACCTCTTATAAGTCAGGCCTGATGGTGACAAAATCTCTCAGCATTTGCTTGTCTGCAAAGGATTTTATTTCTCCTTTGCTTATGAAGTTTAGTTTGGCTGGATATGAAATTCTGGGTTGAAAATTCTTTTCTTTAAGAATGTTGAATATTGACCCCCACTCTCTTCTGGCTTGTAGGGTTTCTGCAGAGAGATCTGCTGTTAATCTGATGGGCTTCCCTTTGTGGGTTAACCAGCCTTTTCTCTCTAGCTGTTCTTAACATTTTTTCCTTCATTTCAACTTTGGTGAATCTGACGATTAATGTGTCTTGGGGTTGCTCTTCTTGAGGAATATCTTTGTGGTGTTCTCTGTATTTCCTTAATTTGAATGTTGGCCTGTTTTGCTAGGTTGGGGAAGTTCTCCTAATATCCTGAAGAGTGTTTTCCAACTTGCTTCCATTCTCCCTGTCACTTTCAGGTACACCAGTCAAACGTAGGTTTGGTCTTTTCACATAGTCCCATATTTCTTGGAGACTTTGTTTATTCCTTTTCATTCTTTTTTGTCTAATCTTGTCTTCACACTTTATTTCATTAAGTTGATCTTCAATCTCTGATATCCTTTCTTCTGCTTGGTTGATTCAGCTGTTGATACTTGTGTATGCTTCAGGAAGTTCTTGTGCTGTGTTTTTCAGCTCTATCAGGTCATTTATGTTCTCTAAACTGATTATTCTGGTTAGCAATTTCTCTAACATTTTTTCAAGGGTCTTAGCTTCCTTGCATTGGGTTGGAACATGCTCCTTTAGCTCAGAGGAGTTTATTACCCACCTTCTGATGCCTACTTCTGTCAGTTCGTCAAACTTATTCTCAGTTCAGTTTTGTTCCCTTGCTGATGAGGAGTTGTGATCCTTTGGAGAAAAGGCATTCTGGTTTCTGGAATTTTCAGCCTTATTGCACTGGTTTTTCCTCGTCTTCATGGATTTATCTACCTTTGGTGTTGGATGTTGGTGACCTTCCAATGAGGTTTCTGTATGGATGTCCTTTTTGTTGATGTTGATGCTATTTCTTTCTGTTTGTTAGTTTTCTTTCTAACAGTCAGGCCCCTGGAATTTGCTGGAGGCCCACTCCAGACCCTGTTTGCCTTGGTATCACCAGCAGAGGCTGCAGAACAGCAAAGATTGCTGCCTGTTCCTTCCTCTGGAAGCTTCGCCCCAGAGCGGCACCTGCCAGATGCCAGCCAAAGCTCTCCTGTATGAGGTGTCTGTCAACCCCTGCTGGGAGGTGTCTCCCAGTCAGGAGGCACAGGGGTCAGGACCCTACTTGAGGAGGCAGTCTGTCCCTTATCAGAGCTTGAATGCTGTGCTGGGAGATTCGCTGCTGTCTTCAGAGCAGGCAGACAAGAACGTTTAAGTCTGCTGAAGTTGTGCCCACAGCCACCCCTTCCCCCAGGTGCTCTGTCTTAGGGAGATAGGAATTTTATCTATAAGGCCCTAACTGGGGCTGCTGCCTTTCTTTCAGAGATGCCCTGCCCAAAGAGGAGGAATCTAGGGAGGCAGTCTGGCTACAGTGGCTTTGCCGAGCTGTTGTGGGCTCCTCCCAGTTCGAACTTCTCCTGGTGGCTTTGTTTACACTATGAGAGGAAAACTGCCTTCTCAAGCCTCAGTAATGGTGGACACCTTTCCCATCACCAAGCTCGAGTGTCCCAGATTGACTTCAGACTGCTCTGCTGGCAGCGAGAATTTCAAACCAGTGGATTTTAGCTTGCTGGGCTCTGTGGGAGTGGGATCTGTGGAGCTAGACCACTTGGCTCCCTGGCTTCAGCCCCCTTTCTAGGGGAGCGAACGGTTCTGTCTTGCTGGCATTCCAGGCACCACTCAGGTATGAAAAAAAGTTCCTGCAGCTAGCTCAGTGTCTGCCCAAACAGTCGCCCAGTTTTGTGCTTGAAACCCAGGGCCCTGGTGGCGTAGGCACCTGAGGGAATCTCCTGGTCTGCAGCTTGCGAAGACCATGGGAAAAGCGTAGTATCTGGGCTGGAGTGCACTGTTCCACACAGCACACTCTCTCACGGCTTCCCTTGGCTAGGTGAGGGAGTTCCCCAACACCTTGAGCTTCCCAAGTGAGGCAATGCCCTACCCTGCTTCAGCTCACCCTCTATAGGCTGCACCCACTGTCTAACCAGTCCTAGTGAGATGAACTGGGTACCTCAGTTGGAAATGCAGGAATCATCCACCTTGTGCATTGATCTCTCTGGGAGCTACAGACCAGAGCTGTTGCTATTCAACTATCTTGCCAGCCACCCCAAGATGTTGAATTTTATCATATGCTTTTTTATCAGATGCTTTCTCCGCATCTATTAAGGTGATCATATAGCTTTTGTCCTTCATTCTATTGATGGAATGTTTCATGTTTACTGATTTGCATGGGTTAAATCATCATTGCATCCCTGGGATACATCCCACTTGATTGTGGTGTATTATCTTTTTGATGTGATGTTTGATTTGGTTTGCTAGTATTTTGTTGAGGATTTTTGCATCTGTGATCATCAGGGATGTTGGCCGGCAGCTTTGCTTTTTTGTTGAGTCCTTGTCAGGTTTTGGTATCAGGGTAATGCTGGCCTTGTAGAATGAGTTAGGGAGAATTGCCTCCTCTTGAATTTTTTGGCATAGTTTGAGAAATGACGTTAGTTCTTTGTAACTTTCATAGAGTTCAGCAGTGAAGCCAGCTGATCCTGGGCAATGTTTTGATTTTGTTGGGAGACTTTGTTACTGATTCAATCCCATTACTCACTACTGGCCTGTTCAGGTTTTCTATTTCTTCCTGATTCAGTCTTGGTAGGTTGTATGTGTCCTGGGATTTATCCATGTCTTCCAGGTTTTCCAGTTTATTAGCATATAGTTGTTAATAATATGGTCACTTCTTCCAATTTTTAGATTTGCTTTAATATGCAAGGACTTTTTCCTGAGGATGTATCTGTAGTGTTGGTTGGGTAGGGCACTTTGACTTTGCTTATGGGTACATGCAGTAGTGTAGTCTGTGTATAATTTCTTCAGCTGTAAACAGCATCAGCCATGTCTGTATTTTTCTCAGTCGCTTAGGGTGCCATTGTTATTGGAGGCTGTGATGAAGTTTTGCTGGGCATGGGAACTCCAGGTGGGCTAGTCATTGGTTTCCAGTGGTGTCACCAGTGGGCAAAGCGTGCCTGTCCTTTAGCCCCAGGACAGTGTATTCATTAAGTTATGTTACTTTTTTAAAAAAAAATTTATTTAACATGCGTATACTTAAAGGCATAGTAAATATAAGCTGTCAAAAATACCAGTTGTAATTAAAATCAGATTTAAATTATAACAAAGATAAAGATAGAAAATAGGTATTGCAAAACTTGATCTTTTCTATTTTTCCAATATTTTCAGATCTGGTAGCTCAGCGAGGAGAAAGATTGGAATTATTGATTGATAAAACAGAAAATCTCGTGGATTCTGTAAGTATGGAATCTGATAATATTATTCAGGATATAAAGTGGAGAAACTGTGGATGATGGCTAACATAATTGGGAAATGCCTTACATTCAGTAACTTTGGTTTCTTTTTCCTTTCTTATCTCCATTATATGATTACTTTGTAATAATGAGGATAACAATGAGGCATAGGAAAAAAAAAAACATCATCCCCTAATAGCCATTAAGGTAGCTTTGGTTTGGAAAACTTGCTGAGTTTACAGAGACAGTTTTCTAAAGCTTTGGATTGATGCCTATATAATTTAGCACCTCAGCTGCATGTACCAGTCTGTTCACTTTACAAATTTGTAAAATGTGAAACAGATGTGCAAGCCATTTGTGGCCCAGTATGAGTCCTGAAAACTGGACAGTTCACTTTCTTGCTTACACTGATAGTTTGATCTTGCCTTGTATCAGTTAACAGACATGGATCGGAAAGAGCCAATGAGCATTTTCAATGCAGTTAGTGGATGAAAGTTTTAAGGAAAGATGGTAGATATATGGTGAAGAGAAGGAGGGCAGAGATCAGCTACGATTTGGATCTACGCAGTTATAAATTTAAATGTACAGCACAGGTTTACACCTTGAAACAAAATAGTGATTATGTTCTTTGTGACTGACAGCTAGATAGTAGTGGTTAAAAACACAAGCTCTAGTATCAGGTTACCTGGATTTGAATCCCACCTCTGCTACTTACTAGTTGTGTGACCTTAGGCAAATAACTTAACCTCTTTGTGCCTCAGTGATCATCTTCTGTAAAATGGAGATGTAGGTACCTACTTGATGGCATTTTAAGGATTAAATCAGATAATGCATGCAAAGTGCGTAACACAGTATTTGATACATAGTAAGAGCTATTTAAATGTTCATCGTTATTGTTAATTTTACAGGGACATCTATTAGCAGCAGGTTTTGAGATATACAGGCTACTATTAGGTTTTCTAGGAGTTTAATATAAACAGTTTTTTCATCAAAGCATGTGGTAATCGGAGGAAGGATGGTACTATACAGGAAGTCAAAACGCCTGGGTTCTAGATCTCACTTTGTGACCCATTGCTGGGGGGCAAAGAGAATAGAGAAGTGTCTGATTCCAGAGCTGCAGACCAATTTCTTTGATACTTCCAGGTTCTCTTAGTTATTCTTAATTCTTGAAGATTACTCTGCTTAGCTGGAATGGTCTGTCTTTGACCAATGCTAGTATAATCTGCACTTTCCAAATAAAAGTCTTAATTTTGCTGACTTCATGACTGAAAACAACAGAAGGTACTAATGAACTAACAAGTATCTCTCTTTATGGTAGAATAATGTACATGCAGCAAAATGCATCAAGTGTACTACGTTTAAGTGTATAGCTCAATTATTTTTTATGTATATCTATACCCATGTAACCACCACCCAGATCTAGATATAAAACATTTCCAACACCCCAGAAGGCTACCCTCATGCCCCTTCCAGTTAATAATCCCCAACAGATGTAGTTATGTTTCTGACTTCTATCACCATAGGTAGTGTTTTCCCTGTTCTTAAAATTTATTTGTGTCTGGCTTCTTTTACTCACCATTATGCCTGTGAGATTCATCAGTGTTTTTGATTATAGTAATCGCTTATTCTTTTTTATTGTTTTGTATTATTTCATTGTAGAATCTACCTACCACAATTTGTTTACCCGTTCTTCTCTGTGGGGTTTTATTTCTGGATTCTCTATTTTGTTCCATTGGTCAGTTTGTCTATCTTTATGCCAGTACCACACTGTGTTGATTATTATGACTTTATAGAATTCTTAAAATTAAGTAGTGTAAGTTTTCCAACTATATTCTTGTTCTCCAATATTGTCTTCACTCTTTTAGGTGCTTTGCATTTCCATATATATATGTTTTAGAATAAGCTTGTTTTCCATCTCTCAAAAACCCCCACAACAACATGTATCTTTTGTGACTGCATTTAATATTATAGGCCAATTTAGGGAGCATTAATATCTTGACAGTATAGATTTTTTCTGTCCATAAACATGACGTATCTCTGCTTTTGCTTAGAATTTTAAAAAATTTTCTCAGCAGTATATTTTAATTTTTGGTGTACAGGTCTTGCACATATTTGTTAAATTTGTGCTTGAGAATTTCAAGCTTTTGTATTGTGTTACAAATGTTAATATTTCATTTTTAATTCTTTATTGCTAGTATATGGAAATAAAAT
The DNA here is from genome assembly GCA_963573385.1 of Cacajao melanocephalus. NCBI lineage: Eukaryota > Metazoa > Chordata > Mammalia > Primates > Pitheciidae > Cacajao > Cacajao melanocephalus. The sequence goes on from CAUYLG010003707.1 coordinate 7,957, forward strand.
TGGTTATTGTATATTGACCTTGTTTGTATCCTGCAACCTTGCAAAAACTACCTGAGGTTACTATTTTGTACATTCCTGCCTTTCATTACTTTTCCTTGCCTTATTCTGGCTAGAACCTTCTACATAATACTGTGTACAAGTGATAATAATGGATATCCTTGCCTATTGACCATCTTGTGGGGGAAATTTTGAAAAAAATAAATTCAATGTTAAATTTGTGGTTAACTGTAGATTTTTTTGTAGGTACCTTTTAATAGGTGGAAGAATTCCCTTTAATTCCTCATTTGAGAGTTTTATTCATGATTTTGTCAAATGCTTTTTCTCCATTTATTGAGATATTTGTTTAGTTTTTCTCGTTTATTCAGTTAATGTGGTAAATTACATTGATTTTTTAATGTTAAACCAACTTTGCTCTCCTTCAAGGTCATGACTTATCCTTCTCATATAACATTTTATTAGATTTGCTGTTGTTTTGTTCAGGAATTTGGCATCTACATTTACAAGAGATAGTGGTCTGTAATTTATTTTTTTTTTAGGTTTTTGTATCAGGAATATGCTGGCCTCATTAAACAAGTTGGGAAATGTTGCTTCTCTGTCTTCTGAGTTTAGGTACCATTGGTATTATCTGTCTTAGATGTTTGGAAGAATTTACTAGTAAAGCAGATTGGGCCTGGAGTTTTCTTCACTGGAAAATTTAAAATCTGCCATCTTGCTATTTGTTTCCTATTTGTGTCACCTAGTCTTTGTTCCCTTCTCTTTTTTCTGCCTTCCATTGGATTTAGTATATTTGTTTTTTCATTATGCCTCCTTTGTCAGTTTATTAGCTATAGCTCTTCATTTCATTGTTTTCTGATTGCTGTAGGGTTTACAGTATGTCTTTGACTTATAATCTCCCTTCACGTGGTATTTTTCTACTTCATAAATAGATAAGAACCTTACAATAGTATACGTCTATCTGTTTCTTCCTGGCCTTTATGCTGTTGTTGACATGCTTGTATTTACTCATACATTAAAAACTACAAAATACATTGTTATTGTTTTTGTTTAAAGAGTTGATCATCTTTTAAAGAGATTTAAATAATAAGGAAAGTCTTTTCTATTTACCCATGTAGCTGCCATTTCAGTGTAGGCTGAGTTTCTATCTGATGTTATTTTCTTAATGCCTGCATGCTTTAATTTAACATATAATCTCCCATTATAGTTCAGATGTGTAGGTCTACCGGAAATGAATTCTTTCAGGTGTGGTATATCTGAGAAGTTTTTATTTCACTTCCTTTTTTTTTTTTTTTTTTGAAAGATATTTTTACTGAGTATAGAATTCTAGGTCAGTGATTTTTTTTTTCTTTTAATACTTGATGAATGGTGGTTCATCACTGTCTTTTACATTGTTTCTGACAAGAATTCTGCTCTCATTCTTACATACATAGAGTGTATTTTTTTTTCTTCTTGTGCTTTTAAGATTTTCTTTTTATCATTGGTTTTAAGAAGTTTGGTTGTAATATACATGCCTTGGTATAGTTTTCTTTATATTTCTTTGGCTTTGAGTTTGTTGTAGTTTTCATCAAATTATGAAAATGTTGAGCCCTTTCTAGGCTTCCAGTTGCATCTATATTAAGCCACTAGAAGCTGTCCCACAACTCACTGATGCTTTTGTTCATTGTTCAGTCTTTTTTCCACTGTGTTTCATTTAGAATAGTTTCTATTGCTATGTCGTCAATTTTATTTATCTTTTCTGTTGCAGTTTGCAATCTGTTCTTTCTGTCCTGTGTATGACAGAACAAGTCTTTACAAGTTGTTTTGGATCTTTTTTATATCTTCCATGTGTCTCCTTAACATGTGCATACTTTCCTCGACGTTCTTGAATATATGAAGTATATTTATAATTAAGGTGCTTGTTCTACTTAGATGTAATGCAAATTTTTATAGAGTTGGGTGTAAGTATCTTAAGCTTTTTTTTTTAATTTAGGTTTTGGGGTACATGTGCAGATCATGCAGGATTGTTGCATAGGTACATACATGGCAAGGTGGTTTGCTGCCTTCATATCCCCGTCACCTATATCTGGTATTTCTCCCTACATTATCCCTCACCACCCTCCCCACCCCACACAGTCCCACCCCTAGTCCCCCTCAACTGACCACAGTGTGTCATGCTCCCCTCCCAGTGTACACGTTTTCTGATTGTTCAACACCCTCCTATGAGTGAGAACATGTGGTGTTTGGTTGTGCAAGTTTGCTGAGAATGATGGTTTCCAGATTCATCCATGTCTCTATGAAGGACACAAACTCATTGTTTTTATAGTGGCGAAGTGTTCCATGGTGTATATGTGCCACATTTCCTTTATCTAGTCTATCGTTGATGGACGTTTGGGTTGGTTCCAAGTCTTTGCTATTGTAAACAGTGCCGCAATGAACATATGTGTGCGTATGTCTTTATAATAAAACGATTTATAATTCTTTGGGTATATACCCAGTAATGGGATAGCTGGGTCAAATGGTATTTCTATTTTCTAGGTCCTTGTGGAATCGCCACACTGTCTTCCACAATGGTTGCACTAATTTACACTTCTACCAACAGTGTAAAACTGTTCCTATTTCTCCGCATCCTCTCCAGCATCTGTCGTCTCCAGATTTTTTAATGATCGCCATTCTAACTGGCATGAGATGGTATCTCAATGTAGTTTTGATTTGCATTTCTCTAATGACCAGTGATGATGAGCATTTTTTCATATGTTTGTTGGCTTCATATATGTCTTCTTTTGTAAAGTGTTGGTTCATATCCTTTGCCCACTTTTGAATGGGCTTGTGTGTTTGTTTCTTGTAAATCTGTTTTAGTTCTTTGTAGATTCTGGAATTATTTCCCATTACTTTTATTGTGAAGCCTCTAACATTATGGAACAAATCACAGACAACCAACTCTTGCTACATGCCCACCTTGCTTTCTTAGCCATTGCATTATAACAGAGCAATTGACTCCAGTGAAGGACATTCACTGGTAGCTCCATGAAAGTATCTTATTCTTCTTGCAGTGTGGGCTTGTTCTTCCTTGGACTAGAGTTCTTCAATTCTTCTGCTACTTTTTCAGATCCACTCTGCCCAGAAGGTGGAGAGCTGCCTTCCAGAAGAGTGGCCATCTTCCAAAGCTACTGCCTGTTGAGTGATGATTTAAGAGCTATCCTGAATGAAGTATAATTCTGTAGTGGGCTCCATGTGCCTTTTGTGAGTTCGACTTCCACGTCATGCAAAAGTGAAAACATTTTATTTAGCATTTGTATAGCAATGAAGATGACTCTAGCGAAATCACGCTGTGTTCTTCCTTTCCCTGCAAATGCCTTTCTCCCTTTTTTTCTCTCTATAAGTGCAATACACACTTCTTATTACTTAAATAGACTGAGATATGGTTTGGCTCTATGTACCCACCCAAATCTAAGCTTTAATTGTAATCTTAATTGTAATCCCATGTGTTGGGGGAGGGACCTAGTGGGAGGTGATGAGATCATGGGGGCAGTACCCCATGCTGTTCTCTTGATAGTGAGTGAGTTTTCACAAGATCTGATGGTTTAATAAGGGCTTTCCCCCCTTCTCTTTGCACTTGTCTCTCTTGCTGCCACATGAAGAAGGACATGTTTGCTTCCCCTTCTACCATGATTGTAAGTTTCCTGAGGCCTCCCAGCCATGCTGAACTTTGAGTCAATTAAACCTCTTTCCTTTATAAATGACCCAATCTTGGGTATTTCTTTGTAGCAGCGTGAGAATGGAGTAATACAAACCGTGAATGGATTTGTGTGCAAGAGGAAACTAGTGAAAGGTTTGGATGAGCATGAACATTATTTCCCCTCTGTGTTTCTTTTTTTTTTTTTTACAGTAGAATGCATCCCTGAAAACCTTCCAGATTCTCTACCTTCTGATCATACTGTCTATTATAATTCTGCCTGATGGCAAACTTCTCCTTATTGACTCTAAATTACATTTAATCCTGTTAGGATCACTTCTTATTGAAAGGCATGCATTGTGATAGCATTGACGGGAATCCAGAAGCTGTGATGCCCAGCCAGAGGAAAATAAACTCTTGGAGCTTTCTAATGCTTGTCATTTTCATGCTGAGTCCAGCTGTGCAGCCTCTTAAAGGATGTAGAGGATTGGGGTGCTCAGTGCAGATAATAGTGGGCTCCCAGGCAGTGTGGAGAGCTCTCCACCACAAGAAAATAATCTTTTGAGCCCAGTGGACTAAGAACCAAAGGCCATTTTGAGCTTAGACAGTATAATTCTATTAGTGAAAAGCCCTTGCAGAGGGAAATTGCCTGTGTTAAAATCTGTGCACAAATTAAAATAACAGGGCTAAGGCGGGAAATATCTCTATAAAAGGCTTTATGACTCCAGTGGATAATAATATCCTTGTCACATTAGGATCTGGGGACCTAAAGATATAGGAGGGTTTTTTTTTGTTGTTGTTCATTGTAATTGTCATTGTTTTCACAGCATATGAGCCTTCTTTTCTCTACTTCAGCCTGTGAAATAAATCTATTCTTGGCTGCTTATTTTATGAATTTGGATGATATGTCAAAACATTGTGTTCTTTCTTATCAAGAAAGTAGAAAATAAGGTCTGCATCATTGTCATTTATTGGCACCTTATAAGATTGATATCATCTAAAAGCTCCATTTTGGCTAAATTTTTTCAAATATGTAAGCTTCCTGTAATTTGTGTGAGATTTTGTAGGCACAAGTTAATATAACTGTTTCAATGTATTATATAAAATATATTTAAATACATACCTTAGTTTAGAATAGATTCATTAGAAAGGGCTGAGTAGGGGAAAAAAGGCTGTCAGCACAAATGATGTTCATTTTCTAGGGTGACAGAATTCAGAAATCCCAAGGACTATAACTATTGGGTAGCTAATGCCACATATCACAGCCCTATCAACAAAGCAGGCCTTACTCATTCACTGGATGGCAGCTGCAAGTTTAAGACTTAGGCTACATTTTCCTAATTCCATGAAAAAGACAACATGAGCAATGGGCTGTCATGTATTTGAAAATTAAGCCATGTGAGTAAATGAAGATCCAGTTCACAATTCCACAAAAGGATAATGGTGACATTTATTCCAGAATTAAGCAATAATGAAACAGATGATTCTTTGAGCTCTAGCAGTGAACCAGGGAATTTAAGACCAACACATCTCTCTCCTAACCTACAGCAAAATTAAGATAGCAACCAACTTTTTTTTTTTTTTTTTGAGACTTTGTCTCACTCTATCACCCAGGCTGGGCTGGAGTGCAGTGGTGCAATCTCGGTTCACTGCTACCTCCATCTCCCGGGTTCAAGCAATTCTGCCTTGACTCCCCAGTAGCTGGGATTACAGGCACCTGTCACCATGCCCAGCTAATTTTTGTATTTTTAGTAAAGACGGGGTTTCACAAGGTTGACTGGGCTGGTCTTGAACTCCTGACATCAAGTGATCTGCCCACCTTGGCCTCCCAAAGTGCTGGGACTATAGGTGTGAGCCACTGCACCAAGCCCCAACTGATTTATTTTCTCCTGCCTTTCGTCTCTCCCTCCTTCTTGACTTTATCTCTCCTCTCTTTTTCTTCTCTTCTCCCTTTCTTCTCCATTACTTTATCTATTTTACTCATTCTGTTTCTCTCCATCCACTCACCCACTCATTCTTTAATTGGACATTTATTTAAGAACCCATCTTTGTTCAGGCATTGTGCTGGCGCTGAGAATACATTGTGACTAAGACTAAAATAGTTGGCCAGATGCAGTGGCTCACGCCTGTAATCTCAGCACTTTGGGAGGCCAAGGTGGGCGGATCACCTGAGGTTGGGAGTTTGAGACCAGCCTGACCAAAATGGAGAACTCCTGTCTCTACTGAAAATGCAAAATTAACCAGGCTTTGTGGTGCATGCCTGTAATCCCAGCTACTCAGGAGGCTGAGGCAGGAAAATCGCTTGAACCCAGGAAGCGGAGGTTGCAGTGAGCCAAGATCGCACCATTGCACTTCAGCCTGGGCAACGAGAGTGAAACTCCATCTCAAAAAGACTGAAATAGTTTCAGTCCTCATGAAACTTACAATTTATGTGAAAACATTGCTGGATTGTCCAGTAGAAAGACCAAGCCTGTGCTTACAGTGATAGCAAAAAAGTATCAATCCTTCTCTCATATGTTAAAAATCAAGTTTGAAGATGTTAGCAAGAAGGTCTGCTAGAAGCTCCTAGTAGTGCTCTCACTGCCCCCCTTCCCTCACTGCCAAAAAGAAAACAAACAAAAATCAAAAAACTACATTTTGATCAAAATAACTTAAGGAGAGCACTGGAGAACAGCAAGGAGGCAGCAAAATCCTGAAGACAACAGAAACCCAGGATGGCTGCATGGAGAAGAGGAGGAAGCATCATGCCTCCACCACTTCTTTCCCCTAATCATGGCCAGCTCAGAACCAGGAGGAACTTCACCCTGTAGAGAAAAGGTAAACAAGAGGACCCCAGCAGCCCCCATCACCACTGTGGATACCTGCAGTCTTTGCTACAGTCCTCAGAGACTTGGAGCCCATCTAAGAGAACTCTATTGAGTCAACATGTTGAGCTATCCCCAGAGAAAGAGCTGAAGCTGTGCCCCACGTGCTTGCAGCCCATGTTGCTGCTTCTCTACACCATCTTGCAACAGGATCCACTGTTACAGTGCATCCTGCTTGAGGATGAGGACCCATTGCATCCATCTATCTACCCCTGAGATGCAGCCATTGCCTTACTATACCCACCCAAACACATCATTTCCAAGGAGAGCTATTGCTCTCCCCTATCCCTTTCATTTTCCCATGCTTCATTTTCCAATCCAAGTCACTAGGACACCCTCCCACTAGGGCCAAGCTGAAGTGATGCCCTGCTCCCAGGGATCCAGAGCCTCAAATTACTGGAGGAGCCATGTCTTTGGTGCCTCAGCCAAAGTAACACCCTATTCCCCCACCCTTTCAGGGCTCTGATATTCTGGCACCCTGAAGCAGTTGCACCTCCTAACACCACTACTTACATGATGCCCCCCTCTGCCCTTGAAGGATCCAGAGGCTCTGCTGACTCATATAGCTGCACTTTATATGGCCAAACAGATGCAGTGCCTCATATCCCAGGAAATCAGAGATGGGTAAGCTGTGCCACCCTGGCCTCCAGGCCAAACATCCATGTTCCTTTTCTATCTGGAACTTAACCAGTCCTCTGCAGTCCAAGCTACTGAAGAAAGGCACCTGCCTTTCTGGGGATGAGTCATTGTTGCACTGCTTTCTGACCCTTGGGGTCCAAGCCACAGTGGGATCATGCTGTTTCTGGGTCCTTGATGCTGTTGCCCCTGACCTCACAGAACCTGGACTACTTCTGCACCCCATCATCCCAGAGTCTGGAGTCACCACTACATGGTTTATTATTCCCTGAAGCCTGAGCTGCTGCTGTGCCCTGTTGGTTTTGGGTCCTGAATTGTAGTTGTGCTATACTACTTGTGGCTTGAGCCTCTGGAACACCCCTTATACCCAGGAGTCATGCCAGTGATGTGTCCTCAACCCAGAGTTAGAACCACAGCAGCATTCTAGCTCCCTGGGTCTGGGCTGCTGCAATGTGTCTTAGAGCAACAGACCATAACTTAGTGGTTGAATTATACCCATTTGTGCCTTGGAAAGTGAAACTATGCTCCAAGTCCCAGATATAACAATAGTTTCACAAGACTCTGAGCCCAGGAACCTGAATCTGCAGCTGCTCTGAGCACCTGTGCTCTGAATCCTGGTACTGATGTAGCTCCCTATGAGCTTGTTTCTGGGTTCAGGGGTTCAGGAGAGCCCTTAGCTACCCTGAGAGGATGTTTCTCCAAGGTTCTTGGTCTCCTGCTCTCTCAAGAATAAGAGAGGGGACCACAGCAGGTGCGCTCATAAAGAAAATACCAGATTCAAAAAGTTTTTGCAGAAAAGTGATTTATTTAGGTAGAGAAAGATAAAAGGGAGAGGAAGAGAGAAAGCTCCCACTAGAGAGAGAGTATGTGGAAGGGAACCCCAGAGGGGAAATCCAGGAAAGAGAAAGCAAGCTTCTATGAAGGGAGTGTTTGTGGAATGGGGTCCAAACATGGAGTCCAAAAAAGGTGTGGAAGAAGGGGACTTTTAACCTGGGAGGAATTCCCTCCCACTGGAAGTCCCTTGGCCAATGAAAGAAGTTCCTTAGAACTTCCGCTGGAGTGATTGGCTTTTGACCCTTTCCTGTGCCGGTGAAAATTTAAACAAAGACAGTTAAATCTCCCAGATGGAGAGAGGTGGGAGGGAGGCATGGCACTGGGAAGTTCTTGCCCTTAAAACTACGCCCCCTTGTGGACCTGGAAAGAGAATTCTTTCCCTCAAGCTGTGTCAGACTCAACACAAAGAGATATATCATCAGCTAAGATGCTTCACTGTGAGGAAACAAAAAGAAAAAGATTCCTAAAGACCTTAACCTAATAACATATGCAGCTACTATCACTGCCACAAGCTCCTACAGCCTAGACCACTGACACTCCCACAGTCATGACTAATGTTGATCCCAACTGAAGAAACTGCATAGAGACTACACCACTGTGCCCACACAGAACCAGAGCCACTGCACCCTGCCAGATCAGCACCCTCAGGCTCATCTTCAGGGGAGTCTTACTCTATGAAAGCCACTTTGTAAAGTTTGAAAGAGGTGACCACACCACCAGATGTACAGACATTAATACAAGGACACAAGAAAAACAAAAATGTAAGGAAATATAACACCACCAAAAGAATAAAGTAATTCTCTAGTAACTGAACTCAAAAAAATGGAACTTTATGAATTGCCTGAAGAGAAATTCAAAATAATAATGTAGAGGAAACTCAGTGAGACACAAGAGAGTATAAACAAACAATTCAGTAAAGTCAGGAAAACCATTCGTGATCTGACTGATATTCAACAAAGAAATGAATATCATAAAAAAGAAACAAGAACAGATGTCAGAGCTGAGGAATTCAATTAACTAAATGAAAAGAGAACTTCAACAGATAAGATCAAGAGTATGAAAGGACATGTGAAATTGACAGGTCTTTCAAAATGATTCAGTTAGAAGATAAAAAAGAAAAAAGGTATGAAAAAGAATGAAGACACCCTACAGTACTTCTGAAACACCATTAATCAAACAAATTTTGCATTATAATAATTTTATGAAGAAAAGAGAGAAAGTAAAAAATAGCTTATTTAGTAAAATAATTATTGAAAACTTCTTAGGTTTGGAAACAGATATGAAGATCCAGATCCATGAAGTTTGTAGGTCCACAAATAAATTCAACCCAAAGAGATCTTCTCTAAGGTACATTTTAATCAAATTGTCCAAAGTCAAAGGAAAAGAGAATTTTTAAAGAAGTGAAAGTATCAAGTTACATATAAGGGAATCTTCATTACACTATCCACTGATTTTTCACTAGAAACCTTGCAGACCACTAGACAATGTGATAATATATTCAAAATACTGAAAGAAGAAAACTGCCAACCAAGAGTATTATATTCAGCAAAGCTGTACTTCAGAAATTAAGGTGAAATAAAGTAAAAAGCAACTTCAAAACAATCAATAAAATGGAATAGTAAGTCCTTATCTATCAACAATAACTTTGAATGTAAATGCATTAAATTATTTAATCAAAAGACATAGAGTGGCCAAATGAACAAAAACACTAGATATAATTATATGCTGTCTACAAGAGATCCATTTAAGCTGTACGGGAACACACAGACTTAAAGTGAAGGAATAGAAGAAGATATTCTGTGCAAATGGTAACCAAAAAAGAGTAGGAATGACTATACTTATATCTCATGAGATAGACTTTAAGTCAAAAACTTCACAAGAGACAAAGAAGGTTATTATTTGATAATAAAGGGGTTGTGTTATCAAGAGAGAATAACCATTGTAAATATGTATGCACCCAACATTGGGGTACCAAAATACATCAAGAAATACTAAGGGAATGAAGGTAGAAATAGAGAGCAATACAATAATAATAGAAGACTTCAATACTCCACTGTCAACAATGAATAGATCAACTAGATGGAACATTAATAAGAAAACACAGAGCCTAAATTTCACTTTTGACCAAATGGACCTAACAGATATATAAAAAGTCTTTGCATTCAATAGCAGTAGAATGAATATTTTTCTCCAGTGTACATGGAAAGTTCTTCAGAATATACCACATGCCAGTCCACAAAACAAGTTTTAACATATTGAAGAAAATTGAAACCATACCTACTATTGTTTCAGACCACAATGTTATGGAAATCAATAACAGGAGAAATCTTAAGTTTACAAATATGTGGAAAGTAAACAATATGCTTCCAAACAATAAGTGGGTTAAAAAATCAAAAGGGAAATTAAAAAATAACTTGAGACAAATAGCAATGAATAAAAACTTATATAATGCAGCAAAAAGTGTTCTAAAGGGACAGTTTATTGCAGTTAATGCATACATTAGAAAATAATAAAAATTCCAAATAAATAGTCCAACATTATGCCTCAAGAAAATATAAAAAGAAAAAACTAAACCAAAAATTAGCTGAAGGAAGGAAATAATAAGCGTTAGAACAGAAACAAATCAAATAATGGACATACCATAGAAAAAATTAATAAAACTGAGTTATTTCTATAAAATAAATAAAACTGACAAAACTTCAGTTATCCTAAGAAAAAAACAGTGACTGAAATAAATAAAGCAAAAATGAAAATGAAGATACTACAACAGACACCTGAGAAGTAAGTGGATTATTAGGGACTATTATAAATAAGTATATGCTAACAAATCGGCTAACTAAGAGAGAATGGATAAATTCCTTAAAAAATACAGCCTACCAAGATTGAGTCAGGAATAAATAGAAAGCCTGAAGAGACCAATAACAATTAAAAGAGATTAAAGAAATAGTAAAAAAACTCCCAAAAATGAAAAGATCAGGATCAGATGGCTTCTCATCTGAATTCTATCAAATATTCAAAGAATTGACACCAATCCTCAAACTCTTTTGAAAAATGGAGTTAAAGAAAAGACTTCTAAACACATTTACAAGACCAGTATCACCTTGATGCCTGTATTAGTCCATTCTTGCATGGCTATAAAGAAATACCTGAGACTGGGTAATTTGTAAATAAAAGAGATGAAATTGGCTCATGGTTTAGTAGGCTGTACAAGAAGCATGGTGCTGGCATCTGCTTAATTTCTGGTTAATCCTTAGGGAGCTTTCAATCCTGGCAGAAGGCAAAGAGGAAACAGGCATGTCTCGTGGCAAAAGCAGGAGCAAGACAGAAAGAGTAGGGGGAGGTGCCATACACTTTTAAATGACCAGATCTTGTGAGAACTCACTATCATGAAGACAACACCAAGCCCCAAGGGATCTACTCCCTTGATCCAAACACCTCCCACTAGGCCCCATGTCCAGCACTGGAGATTATAGTTCAACATGAGATTTGAGTGGGAACAAATATCTGAACTATATCAATGCTTAAGACAGACAAAGATACCATAAGAAATGAAATGAAATAAGAAATGAAGTAAGAAATGAAAACTATAGGCCAGTTTCTTTAATGGGCATTGATGCAAAATTATCAATAAAATATTAGCAAACTGAATCCAACAACACATTAAAAAGATTATACATCATGACCAAATGAGACTCATTCTGTTAATGTAATTCATCACATTAATAGAATTTTTAAAGTCACTTATCATTCCAATCAATGCAGAAGAAGCATTAGACTAAGCCCATTACCCATTCTTGATAAAATTTCTCAACAGTTTAAGTATAGAAGAAAAGTTTCTCAATATAAGAAAGGTCATTTATGAAAAAATCCATAGCAAGTATTAAAATAAATGAGGAAAAAATTAGAAGTTTTCCACTAAGTTCTGGTAGAAGGAAAGGATACCCACTCTCACTATTTCTATTCGACATAGTATTGGAAGTAGACAGTTGACTTTTGAACAATGTCAAGGTTATGGGCACAAATTTCCATACAGTTGAAAATCCATATATAACTTTTGACTTCACACATACTTAACTAGTAATAGCTTACTGTTGACTGGAAGCTTTACAGGTAATATAAATGGTTGATTAGCACATATTTTGTATGGCATATATATTATTTACATCTTACAATAAAGTAAGCTAGAGAAAAGAATACATTATTGAGAAAATGATAAGGAAGAAAAATTATACTTGCTACATATTAAGTGAAATATATCATCATAAAAGTCTTTATACTTGTCATCTTTCATAGAGTAAGCTGAGGAGGAAGAGAAAGAGGAAAGGTTGATTTTGCTGTCTCAGGGGTGGCAGAAGTGGGAAACACACATATAAGTGGATCTGTGCAGTTGAAACCTGTGTTGTTCAGGTGTCAACTATACTCACTAAAGCAATCAGACAAGAAAAAGAAATAAACGATATACAAATTGAAAAGGAGGAAGTGAAATTATCTCTATTTGTAGATGACAGAATTCTATATGCAAAAATCTTAAATATTCCACAAAAAATTTTAGAACTGAAAAATAAATTCTGTAAATAGTAAGATAAAAAATAAACATACAATAATCAATAGCATTTTAATACAGAAATACTTCACTAAAAAATAAATCAAAAAAGCAATCCTATTTATGATAGTATTAAGAAAAACTCCTGGGAGTAAATTTAACCAAAGAAGTGAAAGATCTGTGCATTGAGCACAATAAAACATGGATGGAAAAAAATTGAAGAAGAAACAGAAATGAAAAAATATTCATGGCTTATGGATTAGAATTGGTATTTTTAAAATGTTTATACAGCCAAAGCAATATACAGATTCAATACAATCCCTATCAAAATCCAAGTAGCATTCTTCACAAAAATAGAAAAACAATTCTAAATTTGTATGACTGCATAAAACACCATAAATAGCCAAAATAATCTGAGAAAGAAAAACAAAGTTGGAGTCATTACAGTTCTTTATTTAAAATTACATCACAAAGCTATAGTAATTAAAACAGAATGGTAGTGGCATAAAAACAGACACATAGACTAATGGAACAGAATGGAGAACCCAAAAACAAAAATGTCAACTAATTTTTGACAAAGATACCAAATGGACACAATGGGAAACAGATAGTGTCTCTTCAATAGAAGGTACTGGGAAAACTGAATTTTTACAAGCAAAAGAATGAAATTGGACCTTTATACCATACACAAAAATTAAATCAGAAAATAAATAAAAGAGCTAAATATAAGACCAAAATCTATAAAACTCCTGCTCCTGGACATTGGCCTAGGCAATGATATTTTGGATGTCATTACAAAAAGCTCAGGCCACAAAAGCAAAAATAAATAAATGGGACTATATTGAACCAAAAAGCTTCTGCTCAGAAAAAAAAAAATTAATGAAATAAAACATTAGCCTATGAATTGAAAAAATATATATTTGCAAACCATGTATCTGATAAGGGGTTAACATCCAGAATTTATCAAAAACTCATAGAACCCAACCCAATAGTCAAGAAACAAACAACGTGGATACAAAATGGGCAAAAGACCTGAATAGTATTTTCTACCAAGAAGACATGCAAATGACCAACATATATAAAAAGATGCTCCGCATCATTAATCAGGGAAATGGAAGTCAAAAAACACTATGAAATACAACCTCACATTCTTTAGAATGGCTATGAACAAAAAGTCAAAAGATAATAAATGTTGGTGAGAGTGTAAAGGGGAACACTTATATACTGTCCGTAGGAATGTAGATTGTTATAACCATTATGGAAAATAGCATAGACTAAAGAAATTAAAAACAGAACAACCATATGATTCAGTAATCTCTCTTCTGGGAATATACCCAAAGGAAATGAAATCACCCCTTCATGAAAATACCTACACTCTCATATTTATAGTAGCATCGTTCATAATAGCCAAGATATAGGAACAACCTAAGTGTCTGCCAATAGACAAATGGATAAAGAAACTGTAGTACATGTATGCATAATGAAATATTATTCAGGCCTTAAAAAGTAAAATCTTGCTATTTGCCACTACATGGATAAACCTGGAGGACATTTTGCTGAGTGAAATAACCCAGACCCAGAAATAAAACTATTTCATGATGATCTCAGATTTATATGTGAAATCTAAAAATAAAATAAAATACTAGGAGTGGGGGATGAGGAGAAGGAAAGAAATGGAAAGAGGTAGGTCAGAGGATACAAAGTAGCTGGCACATAGCATGAAAAAGTCTAGAAATCAAATATGCAGCATGGGGACCACAGGTAATAAAATTGTATTGCATATGAGATTCACACTAAATGAGTATGTTTTAGCTGCTCTTTGCCATTTAATTTTTTAAAATGGGTAACTGTGAGATGATGGATATGTTCACTTGCTTCATGACAGTAACCTTTTTACTATCTATACATAGCTCACAACATAATGTGATATGTCTTAATTATACACACTAAAATTTATTTGAAAAATTAAAATAAAGTTTACCATATGATATTTAGAGCAAAGCAGAGAAACACTCATGATGCGTAAAATTGAAACCTTATTGGATTTCTTAAATTCATTCTAAAGTTTTGATTTTTTAAAAAATTTCAAAATCCATCTGGTGTTGGAAGAGACACACCATTATCTTGTCAGAGCTTAGGGCCTCTAAAGTCTTAACAGAGAACCTGTGGGGAACAAGTAGTTAGACAGTGGCATTGAACGAGTAATTAGAGGTGTGATGAGTACTGTAAGGGAGAAATGCAGAGTGCTATGGGGCATATGACAAGGGGACCCTAACATTCCTTTTCTTTTCTGTATGAAGTCCAAGACATACACATTTTCAGCTGTAGTGCAAGAAGGCTCTTGAAAGAGTTGGTGTTCAGAAGTCTGATATGCGTGAAGAGTTGGGGGTGGGAATTACCCCATCTGGCTGCCCGTGAACTGAATAAAAAATTGAAAGCCCTTGAAACAGGACTTGGATATGGTAAAGATGTTTTACTTTAACAAAATTGAAGAGTTGGACATCTTGATTTTAAGAAGGAAAAATTATTTCCTTTCCCTTCCATTGGTAGGAATATATGGAAGAGAAGCTGCAAGCAATGGCCACTTCACATTGTATGGATAAGCTTGAAACATTTTACTCCTCGTGATTTTGAAGTCTTCGGAGGCTTGATTATAGGAACTATTTCTATGATAGCTTCGTGGTACCAAAGCAGGAAGGTATTAGAGGGTCCTCAAAATTGTGTGTCAATCACAGTATGATCTAAGCTACTGCGTTTAGCATATGCCGTGGTCTTCAGTTTCAGCGGGAATCAGTGTCACTTGGAGGGCTTGTTAAAACATGGATCACTGGGCCCCACCTGGAGTTTTTGATTCAGGGGGTCTGGAGTGGGGCCTGAGGATTTGCATTTCTAATAAGTTCTCAGGTACTGCTGCTGCTGTTTCTGCCCATTTGAGATTCCTTGGTGTATGCCAATGAGTCAAGTAATCCTAATCATGAGAGGTGAAAGAGCATTGCCCTAAAAATCAGAAGACCTGAGTAGAGATTTAAGCTCCACTTTATAAATGTCTTGACAATCTTAATCTTGTCATTAAATTTCTCCAAATGTCTTCCCTCAACTGTAGGATGCATGGTTTATAAGAACTTGTCATTATACAAGTTATATATATAAGGGCTAAATTATACAATATATCTGAAAGCGTTTTGTAAACTTAAAAAAACCTATGAGATTAAAACCATTTTCTTAGCTTTCATCATTATCATGTTTGGATAGTGTCTCTCATGAACAATTGTTCAAAACTTGGGGGTGCCCTAGAGGGCTGCAAGAGCAAATCTCTGATCTCCAACAGGCATGGTAATGGGAAGATTGCAGTGACTGCTGATATGCTACAAATCAGACATTCCTGAAAAATTTACTTGTGACCAATTCTGTGGTGCTGCTGGAAGCTCCTGTGATTGTTGCCTTTGGAAATATGTCAGTTTTTTTTTAGAAATCAGAGCTGCCTGATACAATTTTAGGTGAGTGGATGAAGCCTCCTGGCCAAGTATGATTGAACATCCCACAAGCATGGTAGGGTATTAAGAAAGAATGGTATTGTTTACGTATTAAATGACGTAAAAATGAAAACAAGAACAAAAATAAGTTATTTTGGCTCTGTGAAACAACTCACTTTTATTGATGAGCTTTAAAAATCCCTGTTGCCATTCTTATTTTCTGGTATATTTATCTACTGTACAGTTACTTTTATCCAAATGTATTTGGGTTTTGAAAAACAATTAAACTGTACACGAAGAATCTTTCTATTATCATCAGCTAAAATCAAGGTCCCATATTTTGTTGACTATCAACTATCTAATGTGTTTTATCTCTAGTCTCAGCTGGGCCCTCCCGGACTTGAGCTGTTCTGGAAAAAATGGGCAACTCTGAACCCTGGTGAAAATTGGAACATCCATGTGTCCTCTAAGCAAATCTGTGAAATGTCCTGGGAGAACTGCAAAATTGAGAATCCCTTCCATGGGGTATCCTGAAATCCTTTATTTGGCCATTAAACTGTTCATAACACTTATCATTTCCAGTGGTGACAGAAAATCATTGAGAGAGGTTTTTGCTGTCCAGCAATGACAAGGAAAACATCTCTGCATATTGGTTGTCTTGGTCATGGTTGTTCTGAGCCCTGGGTGCATGCCAAATGGCTTGCCAGGCAGTCCTCAAGGTTTGACATGAAATATGGTTTTCCCTTAAGCTTTGTGGGTACATGCTTTCTTGTGTTTTCACAATTATAGCTGGAAGATTTCCCATAGGAGGCTGAATTGTTGTTCAATAGCATTTCTAGGGGAGAATAACAGATAAAGGAAGAAAACATATTTAAAAGGGTACAGGACTGAAGGACTAACAGGAGATCCTTGAGAGCGGTCTCCAGATCTTAGAAGAGACACCCATCAGCAACTGTAAGATACAAGTCTAAATCAATAGCTGGGACTCTAGAATCAGACAGACGGGGCTGAATTCTTTGTTCTGTCACCCTCTAGTTCTCTGACCATGAGTAAATAACCTTCCAGAGCCTCAGTTTCCTCCTTTACAAAATTAGCTTAAAATATTTCCTTCATCACATATGTATGGTGAAGATTCTGTTAGTTTCAAATAGCTTGTTCCTTTAAAGAAGAGAACAAGGTGTTTGTCCATTTATTAATATATATTGTTTGGAAAAGTTACACGTTGCTGAAGACTAGGGCTATCTGCATCCAACTACCTACACCATCCCGGTATGAATAGTTCCATGGTCAGCATGCAGGCAGCGTTTACATATACTTGATTAATTAATTGCATAAACACTTCTGATTTAGCTTCTCTAAAATAAAATGGTACAGTGTGGGTCAACTCCTTTATTCACTTCTCATCCTCCCCTAAAATATATTATGTAACCTTTAATTTGGACTCCCTTGGGTTTAAAAAACAAAATGGCAAAATTTCTTCACAGATCTTCCATGTCTTAGTATTTCCTGGGGACATACTTGATTAAAAGTTGACTTGAGCAAAGTTTTTATTTTATACAGGGTAAAATATATGCAAAGGACCATGGCTATGACACTATCATAGTTTATATTCTTGAAGTTTGGATCTAATTGTTGATTTAGACACTTTGCCCCCAATGAAATATTATATATTATAATGTAGCTGTTAATAAGATCTGATACAGTGACTTTAAATTGAATTTCATTAAAAAATAAGAGCATAAAATGTCTTCCTAATTGTCTTAATTAGGGAAAATAGAAAACCATAGAGTTTCTATATTAATACACTAACTAAGATAATTGGGATAATATGAAATACATAGGAAAATAGGAAGTCTGGAAGCCAAAGGAAAAATAACCCACTATTTTCCAGTTCTTACCATTTTTGTTTCTGGACTGAGGAGGCTCAGCACATGTCAGGCATACGTCTTTAAGAAATTATTCTCTTTCATGTGTTCAAGTCAGTATTGTCTTGTTTTGTATAGACTGTAGCCCTTGTTTTGTGGTGACTGCTTTCCTGGGAAAGGCATTGTTCTAAATCTTACGGCTTCATAACAACTACCACTTGTCCTCCTGATTAGGGCATTGTATGAAAACAGTGCATTCATGGCTGGGTTCTCACTAATCTTTCTCCTTTCATCCAGTGCCTCCCAGTTTCTCAGAGAGCTCTGCCTTTGCATTTTTAATTGAATTCTCGTAAAAGTTTATATTCATGTATTCTGCTTGCCAGAAATCTCTGTTCATACCTCACTATGAAGGTCTTATCTTTCTCTTTTATATTTCAGTCTGATTGGGGAATGAAATTAAGCTTGATTCCCTAATTGGGAGCCACATGGGGCATCCGCGTGATGATAACCGTACCAGAACTCAATAGCTACCCAGCACTCTGAAACAGAAGGTCGCCATTTTGTAAAACCAGAGAAAATGCTACTGGGCATTTTGCAGAATTGTCAATCAGGACAGAATGGACACTAATTGCTTCTCCCACAGCTGTTAACATTTCTCTTCAGTAGCCAAGCAACCCTTAAGACAGAAAGAAACTCTCTAAGACATCTGAAAATTTTCTGCAGACCTAAGTATAGGCTTTCAAGGTGACATCTGTGATAAGTTGTTCATTGATTAATATAAATGAAGAGCTAACACTTCTGAACAAATAAAGTATTTCAGACAAAGAGATTTGACTCTATTGGAAGGCTATAGTAATCAGATAAATAAGATTACCCTATGTTTACAATTTTTGGGAGTGTTGATATTGTTATAATTTTATATGTTTCTCTGTCACAGTGTTCTCCAAACTAAAATGTGGTTACATCTGGGGATGGACAAAGCAATTTAGTGGGTATGAGAACAAGTTATTAAAACATCTCTCTATATTCATTTTTATCTAAAAATTAAGAAAATAGTAAATAACTTATACAACTCAATAGCATAAAAAATCTAATTAAAATATAGGAAAATAACTTGAACAGACTTTTTAAAAATGAAGATATGCAAATGCCCTAAAGGTATATGAAAAAAGTGCTCAACATCATTAATCATTAGTGAAATGCAAGTGAAAACCACAATGAGATATCACCTTATGCCTGTTAGAGTGCCTATTATCAAAAAGACAAGAGACAACAAGTGTTGGTAAGGATGTGGAGAAAAAGGAACCTTTGTCCGCTGCTGGCAAGAGTGCAAATTGGTACAGCCATTATGCAAAAAATGTATGGCAGTTCCTCAAAATATTAAAAATATGACTGCCATATGATACAGCAATCCCACTTGTGGGTATATATATATATATATATATCCAAAGGAAACAAGACAAAATCCTGCCATTTGCAATGTGGATGAACCTTGAGGACATTATGCTAAGTGAAGTGACTTAGACAGAGAAAGACAAATACTTCATGATAAACGATTACATGTGGAATATAAGAAAGTGAAACTCACAGAAACTAAGTAGAATGGTGGTTTTCAGGGGATGAGAGTTGGAGGAAATGGGTACAAATTTACAGTTACAAGACTGAAAGAGTTCTGAGGATCTAATGTACAGCATCAGTAAGTGTAGTCACAATACTGTATTATATGCTTGAAATATGCTAAAAGAGTAGATCTGAAATGTTCTTAATGCACACAGACACAATGGTAATTAAATTAAGTAGTAGATGTGCTAATTTTATTGTGGCAATCTTTTCACAATATATACATATATCAAATCATCACATTGGACTTTAAATTTACACAATTTTATTTTCCAAATGTACCTGAATAGAGCTGAACAAAACAAGAGTAAAAAAAGATGCAAGTTTCACTAATATTTAGTTTGAATATTTACCAGATATTTAATTCACAAACATATATATAAAGAGATATAGAAATAATGAAGGAGGGTGAAGGAATGCTTCAAAAATTTTTACTGTTGGGAATATGTATTAGTTATCTATTACTGTATAACAATTACTGCCCCACCGCCCCCTGACTCCACATAACAGCTTACAACAGCAGGTATTATCTCACAGTTTCTACTGATCGGGACTCAGTGCAGTTTAGCTGGCTGCCTCCAGCTCAACACTTCTCATAAAATCCTGGCCAGGGCTGTGGTCACACTGAAGGCTCAATCCGAGAGGATCTGTTTCGAGCTCACCCACATGGTTGTTGATGACAGACTGAGAACCTCAGTTCTTCACTGGTATTGGCTGGAGGCCTTCCTCCTTCCGTCGCCTTTTTATAGGGCAGCTCAAAATATGGCAGCTGGCTTCCCTCAGTTGGTGAGTAAAAGAGAGGAGAGAGAGAGAGAGAATGAGAGCATACATCCAACTCATAAGCTGAAGTCTTTTAATAACTAATCTTAGAAAAGGCATACATCACTTTTGCCATATTCTATTCAGCAGAATCAAATAGAAGCAATTTGAATAGAAATAGAATAAGACGGGATAGGATGGGATGGGATGGGATGAGATGGGATGGAATCGAATACATGCGTCACTAAACCCAGCCCATGCTCAAGGGAAGTGGATTATACAAGGGTGTGAATAAAAGGATGGATTCATCTTTGCTTTTTGGTTTTGTTGTAAAACAGAGTCTCACTCTGTCACCCAGGCTGGAGTGCAGTGGTACAATATCAGCTCACTGCAACCTCATCCTCCCGGGTTCAAGTGATTCTCATGCCTCAGCCTCCTGAGTATCTTGGACCACAGGTGCTCACCACCATACCCAGCTAATTTTTGTATTTTTAGTAAAGACATTTAGTATTTTTGCAAGGTTGGCCAGGCTGGTCTTGAACCCCTTACCTAAAGTGATCCTCCCACCTCGACTTCCCAAAGTGCTGGGAGGCCTCATCTTTGTATTGATGAGTATTTTTGAGGCTGCTCACCACACAGCAAGTAATCAAAAATTCTGGAGACCCCTTCCCTAGGGGATAAATTGGCCCCCTCTTTTCTGTAAAAGTACACATTATAAATATTTAGGCTTTATGGGTCACATGTGGTCTCTGTTGAATATTTTTTTTAACAGCCTGTAAAAATATAAAACCATTCTTAGCTTGAAAGCCATACAAAAATAGGGAACAGCTAGATTTTATCTAGAGACCATAGTTTGGCAATACCTGTTCTAGTGGACTGTGAGACAAATTTTAGCTCAGAATTCAAAAGGAATCTAACAATTAAGGCTATCCAGTGATAGAACCAGTTTGCCCCCAAAATAAGATGATTCCCTTATCCATAGGATTATTGAAGCAGACTTATCTAATTCTCTTACACTGGATGAAGGATAGTTGGAATTGAGAGATACAGCAAGAAAAAAATGTACCAGTTGAGTTCTTCCCAGAAAATGAGTTTCAAAAGATATGACTCAATAAAAGTATCTTCTGGATAAACAAAGTTGGAAATGTATTTACTGTATTTCATTTGGAGAGAAACACAAATGATTAGCGTATCAGAGTCTCTGAGAAGTAAGAAAACGTGTTTAATTTTGTTTTCTCCAAACTTACTTGACCAAGGAATCTCCCATTCCCTTTGGTTTTAGTAATAGCCTTACTTTTGTTCCATGGAACAAAGTTAAGAAACAACAGATTAACTGATATGTAAGATCTCTTCTGACTTTTAGGGTTAATGCTTCTAGACATGTAAGATGGTATGTGGTTTCATTAACTAACGGTTAATATTTTCACGTATGTCTATCTCCCTACAATGTTTAGTTGATTTTAACATTTGATTTTAACAGACATTTACCAAGTACATACATTAGGCTGTGCACTCTTGCTAGGCACAGAAAGATTAAGATGGTATAGCTCCTGTCCTCAAAAAGCATATTGATTTATCCTAGTCTCTGAACTTTAGCACAGCGCTTATCACACAGAAAGTATTCAGGAACTGTTAATTGAATGAATGAAGGCCAAGTAAAACAGAGCTGTTTGAATCTTTTGAGCCATTTGGGATTATGGACACGGAGGAGAATTCTCTCTGTCTGTCTCTGACTCTCTCTCTCTTTCTCTCATGGGGAGAGACAATTTCCCTCTGAGTTTGTAATCCCAAATATATATGAAGAGAGAGAGTGAATCAATGAATTCTGGATGAAAAACAACAATGCAATCAGTTTTCCCAATGTTGCCATAAATCTAGATATATGTTCCTGAGCAATCAAACTAAGTTTATCACCATTATAAATTAAGGAGATTAAACTAGAATGGTGCTTCTGAAATTCAGATTTATATTAGAGTCTGCCACTTTAAAAATAACCCTTGTGGATTCAAGTTGACGTCTTTCCACTAGATGGTCTGATATGACTGTGGCTTTCATCTTTGTATAATAGAGTATTATCTGGTTACAACACATAATTCAATTAACATTATCCTTTAAATTTCTCCATCCTTTGTTGAAATGCTTAAATTTATTCCTCTTTTATCCTCGCCTCTCCTTTTTCAATCTTGGAGACTACTGTCATTAATCTATATCTTTTGAGGTTATCATTTCACTTTAGCTAGGAAGCATTTCATTCTTATCAGCAGCCACAGTACTTCATCTGGGCTGTTCTTCTCTATATTGTGTATTGCCATCAATATTCCATCCTTATATATTTTTAATCTCAGCCAAGAATGTTGTATCATCTTCATTTCTGGTCAGATAAAATAAATGTTTCATTGGATATGTAAATGATCCTGTAAGCTAGATGAATTAGGAGGTTTTCCTTTCAGTGTTGAAATAAGATCTTTATCCTTAAATCAGACAGTATGGAAACAAATGAAATGTTACATGCTGATATATTTTTAAATGCTATTTTTTTTAAACTTCCCATGAAGGAAAAAATGACATCTGAGACATAGGATTTGCTTTGGAAAATGAAGTCTTTTCATTTATTTACAAAAAAAAGGGGGATCAAGAGCACTTAGGGAAGCTTTAATTCTTTGTCTATTGCTCCAGCTGTCAAGTCATAATAGCATTGGCCTCTGCTTGCCTGGGCTGGAAGCGAATGATGCCCGCAAAGCAACCTGGGAAATAAAATCCAGAATACTTAAACTGGAAGGAACCTAAAATGATATCTGGCTTGACTCTCTGTTTTCATAGTTGAAGCTACTAGGACTTAAAGACATTAAATAAAATTAAAAGCTACATGGCCCTCAATACTTGCTAGAGGCTAGATTTCCTGACTCCCAACTCAGTGCTCTTTCCAACTCATCACATCATGGTACCTCTTCTTTCTTAAGTTTTCCTGAGTAGTCTTAAGTGAGAATTTTGTGAACAGATCACAGTTCTTAGTAACTGCCAATTAGGAACCCCAGTAGGAATATCAAGGCAAAAAAGACCTTAAAAATCATGAAATAAATATAATTTTGACCCACAACTTGTAGGTAGGCCTGCATTAGTAAAGTCAGAGATATGAGCGTGGGAGTTAGTGATGACTAAGTCCCCCATGGTGTTGACACGAGTGGTGGCGTTAAGACACAAAAACGTCCACAGAAAGGGAAAGCACAAATAAGAGGTGGGATGTTTAAAGGTTTTCAATCCTTGGATGCTCCTGTTCAGAAGTCTAATCTATATTTAATTAATTAGCTAATTTATTTATTTAGAGATGGAGTCTCACTCTGTCGCCTAGGCTGCAGTGCACTATCTTGGCTCACTGCAACCTCCACCTCCCAGGTTCAAGCAATTCTCCTGCCTCAGCCTCCTGAGTAGCTGGAATTACCAGTGCCTGACACCACACCTGACTAATTTTTGTGTGGAAATTTCACTTTCTCACAGTCTGGTTCTTACCAGGCTCACCTGTCTTCTCTGTTGTCCTTCTCCTAGGTGTACGTACTATTTGCTTAGGAATTTATACAGTTCTTTGACTTTTTTTCTCCTTTCTTTTAAAATTGTTTTTTTTTTTTTTTTTTCCTACGTTGAATGCTCTCCTTTCTGCTTGGCTAATTGTTTCTTGTTTCAACTTGGGAAATAGATGAAAAAGTTGTATATCTCTTACCAATTTTCCAGTTTCCAACAGTCCCCAAACAAATTGTATGCAGCATCATGAGCCTACAAAATTACCTTAAAGTACAGCAAATGATTGCATTAAAATATCACCTTTTAGCCCTAGGAGGAGACTGTGCAAATATTCAAAAGCGATGGTTTGCAGTTAGTAGGCAATACAGTGCAAGCCAGCTCTTGTTTTTAAATGTTATGCCCAGAAGAGATCTTTGAAATTTTATAAACAGATGGATTCTTTTTGCTTGATTCACTAATGTTTTACAATTAACTAATTAACAGGTTTATTGCCAAAATTAGCAATAAAAAGTGTTCAGGAGCTTTGACCAAAGCAGTCTTTTGCAATTACACAGTTACCAAAACAATCTGCATGATAGTTTGAGGCTAAACGTTGCTCAAATCAGAATTTCACCTGCTGTTTTCAAATAAAAGTTGACAAATACAAAAATGAACCCTGTAGATTTTCAGACTCCTTTCATTTACACGAGCCTCTGTCTTAATTAATAATAATTACAGGTAATGCAAAGTATAGTTGGAAGGCTTAAATGTACCCAGATTGCTTTCAAGTGTGAAAAATTGCTTAGCAAACACCGTTCTGAAGGACTATCAGGAACCATTTTTATGTAAAGTCCATCTGCTGTCCTCTAGCTAGCATGACCTTAAATGACCTATTCAACCTGATTTCCTACTGTTCCCTCATACAAGCCAGGTCAGTCCCCTGTCTTGGGAGTTATCTTAGAATGCCCCTCTGATGTTACCCATCATCCCTCTCCAACACACTCCAAGTTTCTGCTATAGGCAAATCCTTGCAGTTCCTTGAAGATACCACACTCTGGATCCTGCTTTGGCATAAGCTATTTTTCTGTCTGGAATACTTTCTAAGCTCCTTCAGGATTTAGCTTGGGTATTACCTCTTTTGGGATCTTTCCCTGATTGACCCCTATTCCTGCCTCTAGAAGGGAGAATGAGACTTAAGAGGAGAAGGAAGATTTTCCCTTTGGTGTTCTTGCACTCAACGGCAAGCACTTCCAGGGAAGAAATTATGTTTCGATTTAAAAGAAAATATTTCTAAGCCCAGTGAATATCAATTGGAAGGAAAGAAGGAATAAAAGGAGGGAGAAAAAGAGAAACCATGCTTTAGCTTGTTTCATTATTTTCAGTACAGACTGTTCTCTCTGCCCAAAACCCTTTGGCTTATGTTTCTTAAGTTTGTTTCTCAGAACCCTCATGGAAGTTTCAGTTTGTACGAATCCACCTATTCCTGCTGTTTTTGAGCCTTGCTTTAGTCCTTTATTTTTTTCTGGCATGAAAAATCTGCTTCACCAATTAAACTATAAGCTTCTTGAGTTGGAAGGTATCAGCATTCAAAGGGGCTTAGAGATGTGTCACCCATTCTAACCATTTTCCCAGTGTGGGAATTCCACCTGCCACAGTTCAGGCACTTCTGTTAATTCTCTTGAAGTTTCTTTGGTGTCCAGACCTTGATAAGCACTTTCTGTGCATGACTAACAATTAAGCATTCCTGTGTTTAACAAGATTAAATACTGTTCTTGTGACTTTAATCATGTATTAAATTAATTATTCTTGTATTTATACCCTGCTATATTCCAAAAAATACATGCAGTTGAATACAATTCAGTAATGATCTCTTAAACTCGTGATATGGCTGGAGTAGTAAACTAAAGTCCATCATATATGCCTTTATTTAAGTTCAAAGATGCAGTTTAGTTGATTTTCTCCTGGAAGCCCTCCGCAACTTCTGCATTAGAAGGTAGGTGTTTCTCCAACGCATGTTCTCACTCATAGGCGGGTGTTGAACAATGAGAACACGTGGATACAAGGAGGGGAGCATCACACACTGGGGGCTGTTGGGGGAGGCTAGGGGAGGGACAGTGGGGGGTGGGGAGGGCGAGGAGGGATAAAGTGGGGAGAAATGCCAGGTATAGGTGATGGGGGGATGCAGGCAGCAAACCACCTTGCCATATATGTACCTATGCAACAATCCTGTATGATCTGCACATGTACCCCAGAACCTAAAGTACAATAAAAAAAATGATTTTAACAAGAAAAAAAAAAAGAAGGTAGGTGTTTCTCATCTGTAGTTCCAAAGCACTGCTGTGCATACCTTTATCATACTTGTTATACACAATTTTTTGTCCTCTCATTTTACCTGCTTCTTCCACTAGGCTGTAAGTACCTAGAAAGGCAAAGACTGTCTTTTCCTTCTTGGTGTGGCTACAAACACAGGGCCTAGGATGTGGTACCCTTCTCCCAATTCATTCGCCAGGCCGCCACATGAGCTTTCCTCCTGACAGAAACAAACCTGCATCCGGCACATTCCTGCAAAAAAACCCTGAAGGCTCAAGATCTTCTGTAGGAGAAAGTGAAAGTTCTTCATTTTAGAATAGATATCTTTCATAATATGTCTCAATCTACCTCCAAGTCTCATCTCCACCTTCATTGCAGGCACTCAGAACTTCTCAGGATTTACATATCCGTAACTCATGTGTTACCTGAAACTCTGAGTGGAGAAAGCAATCTTTCTCTTTTTTCATCTCTATTAGATAAATATTTCTCCACTTGGAAATGCCCTCATTTTTCCTTCAATATTTAGCTCAGATATTACCTACTCCTTGGTATTTCAAAAAACATTTGGGCCCATCATCCTCATAGTCATCATTCAACTGAAGTTTCATTATGCAAGTAATATGAGACAGACTGAGGGGCAAGGACACACTATGCAAACATAGAACCTCTTTACTTACTTCCTTCACTCATCCAGCTGAGCAGAAATCCTGATCATTTTGTTCTTGTGTTTCTCTTTGGCCCAGTAAAGTGTCTGGCAAGTTGTGATCGTTTGCATGAATACGTTTTTGGGCATCTCTTACTTGTTGATTTGTCATCAAGCTAAAGTCAAAATTCCATTTTAACAACTGGTCATTTTACATATCACTTATGAAAATGCAAATGACCATAGGTAGAATTTCCATGAATGAAAATTTTCAGATCTCTATAGTAGAGAACTCTGTATTAATTCTAGAAGCTGACAATATTTTACTGCCTGCTACCATCTTTCAAATCTGTCCTTATAGAATTCCATTCTTTCACTTTTTCAATTTCCTGTAGTTAGTTTTTGTATTAACATTGTCTTTGACATTGTATTACACATAATGCTTTAATTTTTTTACATAATGTATGGAGAATTAGGTATACAACTTCCCTACTAATAATGGTAATACTGATAATAGCAATTTTAATGTTTTAACTCCTTGCATATTTTATTAAACAGTATACCATTATTGTATCCCACTTTCTTCAGGGAGCTGAGCAGACGCTACTCAGGCAACTTTAAAATATATGCAAGCCTTATTATTAACTATCATCTTTTTGTTAAACAGTAACCTGTTGCTTTGCTTTTCACGGTGGAAAATGCTGTATGGGAAGAGATATAGCCCATAAAGAATGAAATTTTGTATGCTCACAAGTACTAAGGCAGTTAACACATACACTCTTAACAATGCAGGCATTGCTGTCAGACAAACCCGTATCCAAGATCCAGAGCAGCCTACAAGAAATCAAACCAGGAGCATTCAATTCTACTAGGTCTTCTCTCCTCTCCTCTCCTCTCCTCCTCAGAGAGAACACATCCAGATCGATGCATATACTGTGAAAGGAAAATAAATCACGGGGCTCCCAAATCACTAAACTAAAGGGAAAAGTCAAGCTAGGAACTGTTTATGGCCAACCTGCCTCCCATTCTATTCAAAGTCACCCCTCTGCTCACTGAGATAAATGCATATCTGATTGCCTCCTTTGAAAAGGATTTGATTTCCAATTTTATTCCACTATGGTCTGAGAGAGTACTTGATATAATTTTGATTTTCTTAAATTTACTGAGACTTATTTTGCGGCCTATCATATGGTCTTTCTTCTTCCTCATCCTTCTTCCTCCCAGGGCCCAGTTCTCCTCTAGGTAGGCAGAGGCCTATGACAATATTTAAAAAAATGCGATTTGTTCAAGAGAGATAGGATTACCTTCAAAGCACAATAAAAGGGAATATAGAGGTTCTAGAAACTCATAACCTTGCAGAATTGGGAAAGCCAAAAGATCTAAAAGCAGCAACTAGCAAAGCCTGTCAAAAGATAAAATGACTCAGGATAAAAATCACATTAATGTGCGGCCACCACATTCATTGTTCCAGACAATATTAAAGTATCTACCATTAAACTGAGAGAGAGAGAGAGAGAGAGAGAGAGAAGACATGTGGGGGGCAAGAAAACAAAGAAGTAAATTATATCTAAAAACAAACTTCTAAGAGTACTTATGATATCATTATTAGCACAAGTAAATGACTAGATGGAAATAAATCAAAAGTTTATTAAATTTTTAGGAAACTTTCACTGGCAAAGAAAATATGAATCTGGATTAAAAAAAATATATGCTTCTAGCATTTAAAACAATGCTTGAATTTCAACTTTCTATAAGCTCTTTGAGGCAACCAGAATGGAAATTAATGCTGCATTACTAGTATTGTTTATGTAAGAGAGATGACAAGGAAGTCAATGTGAGAAACTTAATTTGAAGAGAACACATTGATTCACATCCAAAGATTTGTGGCTACTAATACCTTAGGTATGTATGCATCACTTTTATAATTACTCAATAAAACATATTTTTCAATGAACTGGTCCTAACTGTGGAAGAAAATAGATCTTCTAATCACCTTCAACCTATGTGTACCTTTTTGTTAACTTATATTAGACTACATATATAGAATATTTTTTGGAGGCGTTAGTTTCGTTGTAGTTTGGGATAAGAAGGCAGGGTTATATCTCAGCATTGCCCAGCATAGAACTTTTTTTTTTTTTTTCAGCATAGAACTTTTAAGTGGCTGTTTTACATCTTTCATTCTTGAAAAAGTTGTTGGGTAATTTCTCTTTAGTCAACCCTTTTTAATTCTTTGTTTCTACTTCTTACCTTCTTCATTGTTTCTGTCTTCTGCAGCCTTTCCCCCATTTTTTAGACTCTGGATTTACGTCTATTTTCTTATACTAAATATGATATTGATCTTTTTTTAAATACTTTAAGTTCTGGGGTATTATACTTTAAGCTCATCCTCTCCAGCATCTGTTTTCTCCTGATGTGCAGAATGTGCAGTGTGGGGATCGCTCCAGCGTAGAGGCCCTTTGACTGTGCCGCCGCCATAATGTGAGCTTGAGGCCAGACACATTTTCCCCTTCTGGAGGCAGTCGAGCTATGGGGAAGCAGGAACTAAAAATGGATGATTCTGTAGAAGATATTTTAGAACTCCCTGACGCTGACACAATGGCTTGGTGGCAGCTGTGTGGTTTTACTAGGCATTGTGTCTTTTCTTAATTCCTGTTCTGGGCTAGTTTTATGACTCTGCTTACTGAGCATTGCTCTTGGAGATTGTTGCCCTTGATGATTTATGATTCC